>JAUMGZ010123435.1:0-17295 GCA_032359645.1 Pododesmus macrochisma
TCTTCAAACAACTTTATTTTATTTTACAAAGTTCTGTTTTTATCCGATCGAAAAATTCATTCATCAGTATAAGTTTATTCTTCAAACAACTTTATTTTATTTTACAAAGTTCTGTTTTTATCCGATCGAAAAATTCATTCATCAGTATAAGTTTATTCTTCAAACAACTTTATTTTATTTTACAAAGTTCTGTTTTTATCCGATCGAAAAATTCATTCATCAGTATAAGTTTACTCTTAATGTACCTTAAATAACTTAAATTCTTACTTTACTTCTTAGACAAAAAGATAAAAGTCTAAATTATGTTGTTATTTTTATTAAACTGTCGCATTTTAATGTTGTAAAGTGAGCGAGCAGTCAGTCGTGAAATAGATTGAAAGATATTGTTATCGGTCATGAGGTACATTTTAAGAGCGTGTCGCCTTCTTCTAATGCGAATATGTTCCATTCATAAAATTTATTAGTTTGTAAATTATCAATAATAATGCAGTGTTGCTTTGTACTTTAAATTATTTTTTCTTGTGATAACTGTACTATTCTTTGTATGATGCCTCTCGTTCTGTTGATTCCACTCATCTTGTTTTAATGGTAATTACATATCCTTTGAATATTTTCAAATTATCAAAGGTTTTGGCTTTACGTGTTTGATAATTAACTATAATAAACTGAAGAAAATGAATCTATAACTGCGTTGTACTGTATGACCGTCCCAAGTAAGAAAATTTGGATTTATAGTAGTACAATTAAATATATTACTTTATTTCCTCTGCTCCTTCACTAGTTTTTTGTATATTGTGTGTCGTCTGCTCCTTACTAGTTATATTGATTATTTTGTATAGACTGCTCCTTTACTAGCTTTTTGTTTATTGTGTGTCGTCTGCTCCCTTACTAGTGAAATTGGTTATTTTGTATCGACTGCTCCTTTACGAGCTTTTTGTTCATTGTTCGTCGTCTGCTCCTTTACTAGTGATATTGGTTACTTTGTGTCGTCTGCTCCCTTACGAATTATATTAGTTTTTTTTTGTGTCGTCTGGTCCTTAATCAGCTATATTATTTATTTTGTATCGTCTGCTCCTTTACTAGCTTTATTGTTTATTCTGTGTCGTCTGCTCCCTTATTAGTTATATTGGTTTTTTTATTTCGTGTTGTCTGCTCTCTTATTAGTTATATTTGTTAGTTTGTTTCGTCTGCTAACTTCCCAGTGTCATTTGTTTTTTTTTGTATCGACTGTTCCTTTATTAGTTATAGTTGTTATTTGGTGTCGTCTGCTCACTTCCTAGTGATATTGGTTATTTTGTATCGACTGCTCCTTTATAAGCTTAATTTGTTATTTTGTGTCGTCTGCTCATTAACAAGTTATATTGGTTATTTTGTGTCGTGTGCTCCTTTATTAGCTTTATTTGTTATTTTGTGTCGTCTGCTCATTAACAAGTTATATTGGTTATTTTGTGTCGCGTGCTCCTTTATAAGCTTTATTTGTTATTTTGTGTCGTCTGCTCATTAACAAGTTATATTGGTTATTTTGTGTCGTGTGTTCCTTTATTAGCTATATTTGTTATTTTGTTAATATAATGCATCACACAGATTTGAGTTTATCAAACTTTAATTTTTATTTGGTTTGCTATCATTATTTTTTTTGTATCTATATTTTAGACAAACATAAGTGTCTGTTATGTGTTTAAGTATGAAAAATACTATGTATTCAGGTATTCATTAAAATGTAAAGATGTTAAAGTTGTTATGATTAAAGCATAGAATTATGTGTAAATTAAGCATAACTTGTAAAAATATTCTGATCTATGCGATATTTAAATCTCGAAATATATACGAGTGAATTACGTCCAAGATCCAAGGAAAAGATACGCACGAAACAACCTTCATCAACGGATGTCAAGAGAAAAAGAATTTAAAATTGACCAGACCTATGTAAACAATAGTGGGTTATCAAAGAGGTAGTTAGTGAAACCAGACAGTGGGGACAAATACACTCCTGAATGAGCTAATGGCAATTGTTTGTAATATCAGTTCAAATGAATGATGTACGAAGTTTGTTATCTGATACAATTAAAAATACAAACTTGTTAATTGAAATGGGCCCCCTGAAATATAATATCTATCAGAGACAGCCCCCATCTTTGTGTGACTTGATATTGACCAAGTTTCCAGGCCTCCCTACGAATCAACCATCAGCATCAACGCACACCACAAACGCTTAAATGAAAATGAATCTAAAAAAGACAAGACCCCATAGAAAACAAAAGGAAAAGGAGAAAGAGATCCTGATGTTAAAGACAGGATTTATACACCAATAAACACAGGAAATGCCAGATATATATGGGCTAAAATTGTTCGTTTCTAAACACCATTTCAAATATAGGTATATAATTGTACAACACTACAAAAATACATATTTTCATAATGATTTTATTATAAATTTACAAAACACGTTAGCATGCCAGCGTGCTAACGTGATGACGTCTTAATTTGTTTAATAATTTATGAACATTCAGACAGTTTAACGTATTCAATACTTCTAAACAACGTAACAATTTAATATTATAACACAATCTATGATCACATTCATACACTAGACACATGTGGATGATCCATAATAAGAATACTGTACAGGTAAGCATGCAGAGAAAAATGGCGTGATGTTCATAATTAAATAAAGATTTATGACGTTAAGTGTTGTCAAAAGATAAATTTGATGTTTGGTTGAGAAACTTGTCACAATATAGTCTGAAACATACACCGACCGCCTATACAAATTCTGGCTTTAAATACAAATTCCTGACAGTTGTATAGGATGGTTATATCCAGATGTCATATTTCATCTTAACATAATTGTAGATTATAAGGATTTCAGAATACGTATATTTTGGTAATTTATAATAAGGTATTTAACTGCTAGAGTTTTGATGTGCACATTTAACTAAAGATCATATACATAATTCAGTTGTTACGCAACATCCAGCCATATAGAAAACGCCTAATTTTATTTGCATTTCTCTAAATCAATACGTGCGACTGCATACTCCAAACTGGTATTTACTAAATGTTAGATTTTGCTCTACTTAAACATGTTAAAACCTCGAACCACAGTCCAAGATATCTTAATCTCAGTAACAACATTCGCAAAATATTCTATTGATTGTCGCTTTTAATTCTTCGTGTGATGGTAAAACCAAGCACGATCATACGCTATCATCATTGATTATGATATGGTTCGATAACAGTAACTAAACCTCATAATTAAGACATATTGCTTGTTTGTTTAATTAGGACTTTACGTCACTTCCAAAGTATTAGTGTTCCAAAAAGTATTCCACCGGTATTGTGACAAATGACCAAAAGAGAATAACCAAACATAAGGACAGGAAGAGAAGCAACAACAGGAACGGGAAAACACAAATCAACAGGAATATTTCAGAATGAAGGATGAACCCATGCAACGGCGTGTCCGCCTACTCTTCTATCGAACTTTGCATGGGTATCTTTATCGTGCCAGGGGTTACCATTCCCTGTACATGGGACCGCCAGCTTAGCGTCCCCTCCGAAGGATGTGCTGATCTTTGTCTGGCCTCTACCATTGAACCTGACTGACTTGAGTGACCCTACCAGGAACACAAGTTCCCGCCAGCATAGCTTGTTAGGTCATCGAGACACCCAAACCTCCCACCACGATAAGGTGTCAAGCACAGGGAGGTATAATGAAGACGGACTGAAGATAAATACAAATAGAAAGGCGATTCACTATAAATTGAACGTCGAATATTGCCTCTTGCTGTGTCATATGTATGCAAAAAGGGTGTGTATTGTACTTATATTTACTGACCATGAGTCATGTGATACGTGAAAGTCGAAAAAAAAAATCTTTTCATAGATACGACTACCTCTACACTGAATTTCATATATAACATTTTATAATAAAGTACGATGACGTTTCTTGTGAAAATGTGTCATTCCCACCAGTTAAGACATTTTATAACAAGACCTTCAATACTTTTGATGTATGCTGTCTGACGCACCAACCTAACCTATAAACACACTTGCCAAATACAATATGCATTTGGATATCTTCGATCACGTTACACTATCGTATGTTACACAATACAGACTGTAAGAGGACTATTATAATCTTACTCCTACATGCAAACTGTTTAGAAGTGATTAAATAATACACAAGCAAGGTAAAGGAATGTAAGGGGGACGTTTCTGAAGTAGGATGTTCATATAATACAGACCAAGAGTTGTTGTTTACATATGAATGAAAACAATTGTAAATTAATAAAAATTGTGAAAAAGCGATTAATTTCGGACTAAATGTTGTTTGTATTTCTGTGGAATTCGATTTGGCTACCCTAGCGTATTCTAATCTCGTCATTGATATTTAAGGTTCCTCTTTTTGTCTAGTTCTAATTTTTGCTCAACCCAGTGAAGTTACTTAGTTTATTTTGTACATCTATCCATAAAACAAAGCAGTTAACGATACAATGTCTTGTTCAATACACAAGTTTTGTTGAGTTGTGAAATGAAATATATCTAGTTTGTCAACAGACAACTCTATATAAATTTCTATACATTCTCTGACCATCCCTCTTTAACACATTGAGTCGACAATTAATGATATGTGCAATATATCCTTAGATTCACTCACGTATACATGAATTTTGTCATTATATAACACCCATTTAAATCCATACAGTGCATTCCTACTTGTATAACCACATCCATAAAGCATATTTCAAAGACATTCAGAGTAAATCATGCGGTCTAAAGAAAAAAATACAAGAGACTGGTTTACGACACCAAACCTCTGTCATTAAAACACATAAGAACTTTGAGAACTATGTAATTGTGGGTGTTATTTTTGATTATGCATACATATAATATGAGTAAAAAGAGTGCACAATATTTTTTTCTTAAACCGGGTAATATTTTGTCCTAAAAATTCAAATACACAAAATTATACATTATGAGACAAGAACTATAAACTATATTATACAATTATTATATATAATTAAGATTTATGCTCACTTTAATGATAATGTTGAAGACGAAATGACGATGATATTGGAGATTACAACAATTTTTAACATGGACCTGATATAACCAAACGAAGAAATGTTATAAAATCTCATTTTGTAACCGATACAACCAAATAAACAAAGTAATTCCGTTAAGAGTGAAATAACGACATGAAATATGACATTCACATCAAATACTCGTATACAAACATTTTAACAAATCATGCTAAATTTTAATAATTGGCAATATGGAATTCTGATCTTTTGGGCATATAGTAGATAATACACATTATTTACATTCATTTGAACCAATATATATCACGGATCTTATCTAGCCAACTACTAAATTGAAGTAAATGTGTATAGCACGTCTCAATCTTGGTAATATGACCAGTGTATACACACAACATATTATGGCACGTTCTTCATATTACACCACGTTATGGCACGATATAGTCCAATACCTGTATGAAATACCATGTTATGGCGTGACGTACCCCAATAAGGTCGAGTCTCTCATCTGCCTGACATACAAGTTTTATCACGTTTTCATTGATTTTTAGTGGAATATTGCATCTCCAATATGGAGAAATTGTCGTCCATATCTACACTGAAACCTTTACACAAGTTCATAATTTAAATTGTCCAAGTCAATTGTTCTCATTTATTTTAGAACTCTTGATTAAGAGTTCGAAATATCAACGAAGTGTTTTATCAGCAACATGTTTTTTGTGTGAACGCACATATAAAAGTGTTTGTCGTGATGTATACTTGATTCTTCCAGTAACTTAACCATTTACTTAGGTAATGTCTGTATAGTTTACAAGTGAAATTGATGAACGAGGGTCATCAAGCTATCATTCACACCAAAGCTGGCTCTGTTTCTGCATCCATCTGCCGGAACCAAACAGCGCCCATGCAATTATCTAATATGTGCCTTAACACTGTCCGAGTTTCCGTTGGACTCTTGTTCTGTCTTTTTGGCAGTTTCTGTTCATTCTCATTTCATGGTGTTGACATCTGAAGTTTGAGTGTTCAAATGACTCTAGCCGTATTCATTGCCTGTTAGTAGTCATAGCTTCAGTACCTCGTGGATAGGCGAATGTATTTCCGTGATCACCCGTCACTTATCATCGGCATTTTATCCGTCCTGCAGATAAAATGGCCGGTTTGCCAGTTGTACTTGCCAGCTACCAATACGTCCTTGACCTCGGTCATTGTTTCGCCCATCTAAATACTCCATCGTGTCAGCAGTAAGAAGTTTTGGGTGATTGAGATGGTTTGCGTTTGGAATAGCGAGTAGGACAATGGTTTGACTGGGAGTACAACTTTACGTATTATCATCTTCAGCCCTGCTGTATCCGTTATCATGTATCATCATATGATGTAAGTTAGAACCGAGGTGAAGACCACAAATATTAAACTTAAAAGAGTACTTTGATGGTAATGTGCCGAATTTTCTTGTTGATGAAATTTTTTAACCGCACCAGGGTACTGGTCATCTTCGTTTATTGTTATCCACTGTTCATCCCGATTAGAACTTTCGGATTTCACTTGGTCTTGACTGTATGGACTTCTTACTTGAGTGATCTGCCCTTGCTGTGGACATCCCAGCCACCAAGTAGAAATAGGTCGTGGGTATGTTGCATCAACCTGAATGATAACAAATCGATATATTTTATTTTAACTTTTATTTGAACTAACGTTTTCATATCGTCTTTATATTTATCTCTAATTTTGAATTACTAAAGTCAAATTTCATGGCACATACAATATCTGCGTATCGTTTTACATATATTTCAATTTAAAAGTAATTTTAATCTTTTATGCTGAAGCTATAAATAAATTGCTGAAATATTTTTTTTAATTAAAAGGTGTTTTGGAAATTTTTATTTCATATTTGTTTTTTTTATATCTATCAAATATATACTAACAACCTAACGTGTAAACAGACAGTTATCCCATATTTATTGTTCCTGTGTGACAGCGGTTCAACACCTGTATTATATTATGTATCGTCTCACCTGTCTATCAGCTACTTACTACGCATTTATACATATAACACGTCATTTTGCCGAAGGAAACACAAGCGGAAGAAAGATGAGTAATATATACATAACCATCTTTCGTTTCCTACTATTACTATCGACCTACTTATTTATGAGTCACCGTCTTTGCGAAGCTTAGATCAAATACTCTGATTCATAAGAGGGATTCAGTTGCAGTGAAGAAGACACATGTGGTCGTTATAACCCTATTTGTGGTTTCCTTTCCATAATCAGCATCATATTTAATGTTACGAATGACTTAATTTGATCTTGTTTCGAATTCAAATTCAAAACACAGAAAGAACAAATGAATCATTTCCTTTCGATTCTTGTTTGAATGCATTCCGAAGTTTATCCACATGTGTAAAAAGTGTTTTATGTAAATTTTTGTTATAACGACGATTACATAAGAGCTGATGTGTTCAAACATTATATCATTTTGACAATGTTTATTGGTAGGGAGTGTGATGTGTACTTTCGTGTATTTACTTTATGTCAATTTAATGTTTGTCACATTGCGACTGCAAATATGTATTGGTATCTTTGAACAAGAATTTCAAAACTATTCACTCTGTGAATTACCCCTTTAAGAAAAAGGTTTCTGATAAGAATCAAAGCCTCCATGCTGCGTATTCATTAATGTAATTTTTTTAATGTCCTTTTTAATGGCCTTTACATAATTAAATTTTGACATTTCGAACATTTTGTCTATATATGTATGTAGCTAAGAGTCTGTGTGCTTTTATGTATCTTATGTAATGATTATCAATTAAATTTATCTATATGTCTGCACGTTTTGTCTCTAATTTGGGGAGCCAGATTTGATCAATAGCAGTACATGTGGCTTCCTTTTGATTTTCACTTGACAAAGAACCAAAAAACGCTACGCTTAAATACTTACAGAAAAGAGTTGGTCGTTGTATCTATAATATTCTCGTCCGGTAAAAAAGTAAGTTCTTCCGTTCGACCATTTAAATGCTGCCTCTATCTTATCAGGGAGACCCCTCCATTTGCTAATTGGTCGTGGATATCCGTAATCTATTCTTCTCCCAGAATACCTCCAATATTTGTTTCCTGTTGAAAAGATGTCATTTTTAGAATATGAATAATCTCTTATTCTTTTAACAGTATCACCGCCCTTCTTTAATTTTCTTTTAGAATGGCGAAATATTTTATTTCTAGTTTACAGAAGTATTGAATATTATAACATTGATTCTATGATTTGTTGATATAAACTTAAAGTTTAGCCTTGTTTCGATTAGGACTCATTCAGTTTTGTTTTGAATAATGTCTGAGCCTTCAAGCATTACGTTATAACGCCGGAGCCGTGCAGAAATAAGTTTATCAAAATTACAGAATCGAAGTTATATATCCATGTTAAATTCAAGAAGCAATGTTCATAACGTACCTTTAAAGAAGTAAGTTTTGCCATTTCCTCCCCAGACCATGGCTGCGTCGATGTTGTTTGGAACTCCACGAAAACCATAGGAGATCCTCTTGGGTCCATATATAAGTGTTGTGTTCTCAAACTTCCAATAGTAATAACCCTGAAAAGTTAAAAGCAAACACTTGTAATTCTGTTCTGAACAAAACAATGACTAATACCATAACTTGTTTGTCGTGTTGTCTTATAAGAATACATGCTAGAATAATTTCATGAACGACTGCTAAATTCACCTTGCGCCCAATTTAACCAAGTTTATCATTTCTAAAGTAACAGGACAGACTTCTTTGGAAAATAACAAAAGTAAACATATTGGTTTGTTTGTTTAATTAGGGCTTAACGGCACTTCCAGAGTAATTTACCGATATCGTGACAAAAGACCAAAGGAGGAAAACCAAAAGATAGGACAAGAAGAGAAGATGCGACAGGAACAGGAATGAAAGTAATAGAGATAGTTCAGAAAGAAGGATGAACCCATGCCACAGCGTATCCGCCTTCTCTTCTATCGAACTTGACATGGGGATCTTTATCGCGCCAGTAGTAATAGAGGTTGATTTTCTTCTATTCTTAACAACCATTAATGAGTCCATATCAACTTTTCACTTTTTCAAAGGAAGAAGAAACAGCATCAATAAAACAAGGATACTGACAAACAAACAATAGGCACATCAATAAGTTACCAACATAATGAACTTGTAATCTGAAGAGGGCATTTAAAATTACATCAACCAAACCAATAAGTGAGAGGACCTCGCTCATGACCCAAAACCATCTCCGAATCAACTAATATCAACCAAATCGAAGGGCGAAAATTAACATAATATTATATCAATATTGTAGCAGTATTGTCGCTCTTGTTCCTTTGTTTGGTTTACGTGCACGGATGTGTTTATCATTTGCACTGGCTTCTGAAGCCTACTTTTATTTGATTCTAATTAACACACAAAACATGAACACTTAACGTATGACTAGGTCAAAGACGACGAAGACCGCAGGATGTATTCGTGACCACCATCGCATGTCCTCGCGTCTTGGTGGAATTCAGTGGAGATTGAGGCCTTACTCAGTTTCTACGGATAATTGAATATCGATTAGGGAAGATGTAACAACTGTACGGAGAACAGCTTTCCAGCCGTCAGCACTAATCACACATCAGTCAGACATTCCATAACAGAATAAGGAAATGATCAGTCCTGGTGTTCTCTTCACGTTACAGATACAACGTTACAGGGGGAACGGACGTAGTATAGACCAAATATTCACCAAGCGTCATCAAATCATGTGTAAACACAATCGTTTTACATTACTACTTGGCAAACACTCTCTTGACAGACTCGGAAGAACATGGCAAGCACACACTAAAACACAGTTTACAAATTGCCAAGTGGATTCACATTATCGGTTCGCCATATACGGAAAATGTGTAATTCATCTTACGTCTGTCAAGTACAATAAATCGTGCATCTTTATGCTAAATCCGCGTTTAGAATCTCAGAAAATACTTTCTCTCTAGCTGCATGTCTTTGTACAAGACAATTTTCCGTTAAGCAATTATTACTGAAACTCTTTGAGATAGCAAATAAAAAATGATGCATGCATCGCAAACATTGTTATATAAAATTCTGTGATGATGAAATTGGCGTGACTTATGTGTTCAAGTTAGTCAGACATTATTGTGTATGATTAGACTTATGTGTACAAGTTAGGCAGACATTATTGTGTATGATTAAACGTTTTACACTTCCCTATTATTACATTTCCTTAATAAAGAACAAAGCGAACAGACTGTTCTTATTACCTTAAATACATAAGTGTATCCATTTTCCCACGTAAGTGCTGCGTCTATGGGCCCTTTCACTCCTTTCCAGTCCGCGGAGATTTCCCTTGGGTATCCTTTCTCGATTCCATATTTATTCAATCGATAATAGTATTTACCTACAACATCAAAAAACACAATTACCCCTATTGATCGTGTCTGAGACAATCTGCACATTTTCACACCTTTCTCGTTTTCAATTTACTTGACTTTACTGATATAGTTATCAAATGAATACTATATATATCTGCTCAGTTATATTAGGGGTCTTCCCTGCGTTATGGCAGACGTTATCACGCTCATGTTCTAAGATGTCGTTAGGGGTTTGAATAGCTGATGTGGAGTTCCTTCTATGGGGTTAATTTTGTCAAAATAATACTAAACTCTGAGCTGATTTCGTATTTTGTACAATTTCGTATAAGTATTAACCAATTAGACTAAAAATATTTTGTTTTCATAATTAGATTAGTATAATCACAAGATAAAATTTTATCCAACTTATGGTTATTTTGCTGCAAAGGTCTACACTCATTTTTGATGAATGAAATGTTTACATATAATTATATTAACCTTCGAACAAATTTGTGAACCCGTCTTTTGTTCTTGTCATGGCGTCTATCCTTGGTTTTCTACAGATAGCGGGGATATTGAGTACGGGGGATCTTGTTGTGGGTCTGGGACGCCTCCTTGGGGTGACTGCTGCTACGCTTTGTGTTGGTTTCGGTGTAGGTCTTGGTGTTATCCTGTGGCGTGGAGGCAGTGTTGTCTTTGGTCGACTGCTTGGAGTTCCTGAAAGATGAACATTAAAGAGCTGTAAAATATCTTTATTCCACTTCATTGACAATTGGAGCATGAATCCATAAAGTATACCTCATTTGAATGCAATACCTCTACAATTGTACAATAACAAATGCGTTCACTTAACGCGATAAGAAATCTTAACACATGTAATAACATATATATTCTTGATAAAATGAAATGCTTTTACTGTTTAAATTTTTTTTTTATAAATATGACGTATTTCTACGAGTACTGTACGCATGCACCGAACGAGGCATGGAGTAAGATACTTTATTCTAAAACAAATTAATTTCCCGCCATTAAAACCAATATTTACATTTGCATATCTCTTCGTTTTTGTTATGCTTTGACGCTGACCTTTCAAAAACTACACAGTTCTAGAAAACAGTATAAAAGCAATTCAAAGTTTAAGGGCTTAAGAAAAACAATTTCATGATGTGAACGTTATACAGAAAAAGTTAATATTACCATATAAGGCCTGTACAGCCTCGACATCATCATTTCCTAGCTGGAACTCTGGTTGATATCCTTTATAAAATGGCGCCATCAAAGCAGTGTAAACATCAGAATGTGCAAGACCTAGTGAGTGACCAAATTCATGTACAGCAACTTGGAAGAAATTTACTCCTGTAAAAATCAAAAAAGTTTTTTAGGGACTGAATAGAAAGCAAGAGAAACATTGTTAGCAACTGTGATCACTTAACAATAGAACTAAAAGTGCTTTGTGGCACAATATATATTCTAATGGCTACATTTTGCAATTGTTCGTCATGTTTTGTAGCTTTTCTTTGACATGCATTTCATTTGAAGACTTATAATTTTTAACTGCTATAATACGAGGAATCTTCGAGATACCAATCTCCAAACCGAGGCTCCTACTTTCGATTCTCTACAAATCGACCAGCCGGAAGAGGGCCTCTGTTTGGAGATTTCGGAAGGTAGCATCTATTTGGACATTATTGTGATACCCCCAAAACATAAGATATGAAAACGTGATCGGCAATGTAGTTCATTACACGCGTGCATTTTATGGGTTTTTTTATTTTAAAATTTGAATTAGCATAAGTACGACGCAGTGGAATATGTAACTTATACGGGATCCTTCCTTTGAGACTGTCACGGTACTCATTTATTTTTTATTTGAAATGTTTATGAAAAGAATACACAATACATGTATAATATTTCAAGTGTACGTTAACAAAGTAATTACCATCAGAGACGTCTATCGTCCATGGTTCATCTTCATCAAAATGGGCGTCACCGCCATATTGTGGAAAGAACGCATGCGCTAAGGTTTGTCCTTTGCCATCAAATGGATTGTTATCACCATGCCATGATCGGGCGAATTTTATATCGATATCAACTGAGCCACTTGTTTTTCTGGTAAATGTCAAAGGTGTGACTTTGGCCCACGCCTTAAAAAAAAAAGAAACAAACATGATACGATTGCTGCAGAACACGCAAATCTTGAGAAAAACATTAATTCATGGTAAGCAAACAACAATTTCTTTTAAGAAAGTGGCACGATCTATAGCTACGCGTGACTTGAAGTAAGTATTGTCAAGAACCCAAGTGTGGGTGTTTTTGATGTGTCGTGATTTGGTTATTTTTTAACTGTTGTTACTTTAAAACATTTCTTTACGTGTGGTAAAAAAATTAATGTCCGCAAAAATATGATAGAAATCTAATGTTATCGCATTATATTTTCTTACTTTGCAAGGCACTATCAGCTAGAATTGTTATAAATACAGATAAAACATAAGTTTCCTTAATCAGCAAGACCTTGTCTATATGTACTTACCGAAAATGCTCGATCGATTTCAGATATCACTTTATTTTTTGGCATTTTCGTACTGAAATCTGATATTTTATATGTTAAATCTAATTTGGACCATTTGCTACCTGAAAATAATAAAAACAAAACACGCATTAAGCAATGAAATATAAATTTTGTGCATACTCAGTGACTCTTGTCTCATAGTAAATAAGAGAATGATTAAGATACGTGGAGCTTCCAATTATATCTAATTTAAGTTAGATATAACTTATGTATGTTGATTATTGCGCATTGAAATGACGAAAGTATACAGAGCTGAAACGAATCATCTACGATTGCATTATTTTACATATTTACATATGATTGCCTGTAACATCGTGATCTATTTTAACAGCCTATTTATTACAAATTTATCTTGTTTGGTCTGTCTTCAGTTTCGAATTGTTAAGTGTTCTACAATGCTTCTTATTCCATCACGATTTCCAAGTGATCACTAAATAAATGTTAACCGTTTTACATACGTCGACCTTGCTGCAACCGTTGATAACTCATTAACGAGCAAGTGGTCTTGGATGAGTGTTTTGTAATTGTATCACCCTTACTTTCTTATATTCCATATGCCTAAGGTACGATTTATTGTATTTAACGTCAAATCTGTGTCTGTAAGCGTATGTCACACCACGTGTTCTATCGCACACATGTGGAGGACGACTCTCACCATGCAATGCGTTTCCAAAACTTTCTGTTATTCCTTAAATCTAAGTCTGTAATTTTTTGTTTCGTTTTTGCAGTTTACGTAAAGTCTGTATCTGAACCTAAAGCATATGTCACACCACGTGTTCTATCGCAGACATGTGGAGGACGACTCTCGCCATGCAATGCGTTTCCAAAACTTTCTTATATTCCTTAAATCTAAGTCTGTAATTTTTTGTTTCGTTTTTGCAGTTAACGTAAAGTCTGTATCTGAAACTTAAGCATATGTCACACCACGTGTTCTAGCCCAGACATATGGAGAACGAAACATACCATGTAATGCGTATCTTTTTGCTCTGTTTGAAAATCCCATCTCATCTGTTACTCCACAACGAGGCCGCTTCATCATTTCCAACGTTGTTGCGTCTAGATCACCTGTAACAGGTACACAAAGGAAGTTAGCATATGTGTATGACTATTCTCATTAGTGCATATATAACAACTTATGCATTTGAATATGTTTCTTTCTTCTTTGATTAATTTAATGCATTGCGCTTTTTCTTCGAACACGTGTTGTTCTATACACAATGGCATTATGGTGTAGCAAGGTGTGCAGTGAAAACTGGATTACAGAACAGAGAAGCGGAGGGGTCTAAAGTAAATGCAAATTTTTAAACAATTACTACTACGGGTATTAGATTTACACAAGGGTTGGATACTTTAACAAACTTAGCTTTGAATTTGGTATGTACACGTGAATAGGAGACACGATTGGGCAGTAACAGTATAAATATAACCAAAGCATATTGACGCATATTGCAACTATTTTGATATTTATATTATCATTGTTTGTAAAAAAAAAACCAAAATGGCATGATACAATACCATCATCTCTTTTTACAAGGCGATAGATTATATTACATTTAACTCCTTCGCATTAAACTATGCCAAATGCCAGAACAATCCAAAATGTCTTTGCCCACGAATTGGCGTATCCCGAAGTTTATATTACAAGAATGAGTAACGCTGAAAGTAACAGGCAGTATTAATGTATTTTCGAACAATTTCACTAAACATTACGTAATTGAGAGTGAATTCTATTATTCTATGGTGATGCATCACTATAAAGTTTCCATGATATCGGCCACGTTTTTGTTTATAGCTTGTCTTCATCGACACGTGTTAATTGCATGTGCACATGCAAAGACACCGAATAGTAAACAAACATCACCTGGAACAAAGTTATATAAAAAGAGAAAGGTCTTACATAAGCTATCACGCATAATGTAAGAGCCAAGAAAAACAATGCACTTTCCGTCATTTGTTTTTGTGATTTACAATCGTGTAAAGCATCAATCTCCAAACAGAGGCTCCCTTCCGGTTGAAATACTGTAGAGAAGCGAAGGAGAGCCTCTGTTTGGAGATTGGTTAAGCATCGGCCGAAGAGTTCCGAGTGGATCCTTTTTGTGATTTTGAATCACAGCTATAGTGGAGATGCACGTCAGTCTTTTGTGTCTTGATAGAGAACAACAAATATGTGTGTGCTATGTATGCTACAGGTGCATAAATGTTAAAGTTTACTTGATGTTATTCGTCCAAATCAAAATATTTAAATTCGTTTTTCTTTCCGTTTCAAAATGTTTATTATTCCAATTCACCAGAACTTAAGTATGGCTGACTGTGATTTTGTTGAATATTTCTTTCTTTAATGTCCCTTTGATAACATGATTTGATAACTATTGATTCTACGAAGGTAACTGCTGGTATATAAATATAAAGTAGCACTTAAACACATTCGAACTCATTCTGATGTTACAAAGGTTCAAAACAATAAACTGTCAAATAGGTGGCAAACGTTATGGGAGCATTGCCCAAATATAAATTTAAGGTTTGTACATTTGCTAGACAATATGAATAATTCAAACTAACAAAAACATTGCTGCTTATTTAATGACCTGTTGATTCTAATTTATCTTCTCGGAATGGTATTACATCGATGTTAAGTGAATAGCATACATGTTTGCTCTTTTTGACAATTATAGTTTTTGCCTGGGCGAAGAGGGAGCATTAAACTCGCATCAATAACTCCGTGACATTCCTATTTGTTCCTCAGTGCAAAATGTTAAATTTAACTTTCACTTGCCTGAGCGACATATAATTGTTCTGGCTGGTAATAAATCATTTGACAAACGACATATTACGTAAAACTAGCTGGCTTCTCCGCGTGTGACTTTTATTATCTAATAAAACTGCACCGTTTCAAATAGCTTTATAAATATAATGCACAAGAAAATCTATATGTACGTCCCCAGTGAACGATTCTGTACCTATTATACAGAAAGCAGAAATGCTTAGAAAAGCGTTTGGTATACTCGGCGGGTAGGTAATTGGCTCCGATTGATATAACCACTGAATACATAGAAAACGATTTGAGTGAGCAATGGAACATTAGCGGAAATCGGGTTTAATTGTACTCAACTAAACCATTAACTTACTTCCGATCTGGACTAAGGCTAAAAGGAAAAATACTTGTGTTTCAGCTAACCCTACCTACTCTAATTTTAGTGCCTATCCTGCAGTTTTCTGGCCATTTTCAGACAAGCGGTGTTAAAGTAAAAACCTCTGTCTCTATTGCCTATGTAAAAACCTAAAGTAAAATAAAAAGATTTGCCAACCTACCAACCCCAATGTTTAGCCGTTAAAGGAAACACAGTATTGATAGTGTTTGGCCTAAATCAAATGCTTGTATAATGTTTCATTGAAAACATATTTGTGAATGTGGTTTATAGAGTTGAAATTACTCTTGGAAAGTTTGCCAAATCTGGTGCCTTCCAAATTTATGATATATTAATGATGGCAAATAAAGATGTTTTTGGTTTTTATGATAGTTTCAGAATCAAATTTCGCTCATGACCCGATCTTATGGTACTTCGTTTCTCTAGTTTTACGCAATTTGGCACTTGGCAGAAATAGGAAACCCTCATGTCGTGTTTTTTTTTACCAAAGAATGATTGCACCGACTGTTTTTGATGTCATCATTAAAAATACTAGACGGGGAAGGCAATTTTTTAAAACTCAAGGCAGACTCTTAATCCTTCAGGTAGATGTGCCAGAAACCATTGCGAATAAGAAAGGCTACTTAAGTTCAAAAGGACAACATCAAAAACTAACAGAAAAATCGTACATATATACATATATTGTAGATTTGACATGATGATGCAACTGAACGTGTAGGCAATAATGGGTGCTTGTAAACCTATTCTAACAACATTTACTTTTCTTTCTACCCACAAATAACCAATGTACTTCTAATATAACAACAGTATGTCTGATGTTGTGTTCCTTTACAAATTGGATGTGGCTATGCCAAGAAAATAACATTTTCTGTTGCATAATTTAAACCATCGATCCGTTCATAGATGCTTCAGATAAAAGAAGGAAAGGAAAACCGAAATTCAATCTACTCGCAGTGCTACCATCATCATGTTACTTTGAACAAGAATCGAATATCGGGCGCTGCACATGATGGGGTCGTGAATTGGGCCAAAAGAAAGGTCGATTGTCTTGCATGCTTGATATTATAGTGCACAGTGCACACGATAATGTTATGAAACAGTATGAATAGGATCAACAGAACGAGAGACATTGACAAACAAACAATAACTGCGTCAAACAATGAAGCACCG
>JAUMGZ010123546.1:0-17292 GCA_032359645.1 Pododesmus macrochisma
TGTTCTTACCATACAAACGTATTAGCTGGGAAAGTAAACTGGACTCTATCAGATGATGATTTCCTCTATAAAGATCATACTACAGGCAGCGGTAAATAAACCTGTTTTATTTTTTTTGTGATATTTATTAGCTTTTAATTATTTAATTGTAAAATGTGAAAATAAGTATAAATTCAAATGTGTTACCACTATTACAAATATGATTAGAAAGTGGTAAATACGAAAAAAAACCAAGACGATATTCTAAAGCCCTTAAGTTTACGGAAATGGGCAAACAAAAGGATATCGTGGAACGCACACAGAAACAATAACCGTATATTCTTTTATCAACATAAAAAGGAAACATCATGAACATCTATTAAAAACCTAGAAGCAGAATCAGGTGTTCGCGATATTGTAAGCGTTTCCTGGTACACATGTGTCATTCGCCACGATGTTTCCATGTCATTCCGGTGTATGGCAACCTTTTCACTGTAAAAAAGGAGTATATGTCACCATAAGAATATGCCACTTCTATAGTGACGAAAGAGCAAAGGAGAAAAACTATTAACAGGATAGGAATAGAAGCAGCATTATCATGAAAGCAGAAAGGTAAAGGTAGATCATCACAACAACAAATTTAAGTCTTATTTTCTTTACATATATTTTGTTTCATAGCGTATCTGGTTTGGGCCATTCCTTACAATAAGAAAAAAATATCATTTAAGTTGAATGACATATTGTAAATACTGAAAAAAAGTAAGCAGGCCGCATGTAGTAGAGGACATAATGACAAAATGATTATTAATACAATGTACCAACAAACATTACAAAACAAAGATATATCGTAGGACCAAAAGGAAAAATAGCTGTATGTCTACTCAACCATCATACCCTAATTTTAATTGCCTACACTGTAGTTTTGTTGGCCATTTTCAGACAAGAACTGTTAAATTCAGAACCTTTGTCGCTATAGCTTATGTAAAAACTTAGAGTAAAATAAAAAGATGGGCCTACCTTCCAACCCAAATTTGTAAGGAATTGTGGTTTGACCGAATAACGTTAGTCGATATTGTTCACTGAAACCAATAGATATTGATGAGAGGTGGAGCTCGCAAAGCAAACGTTAACACAAATATATTTAACACTTGAAGTATCTTATCATGACTAAACAAGTGCACAAAGATTGTTGAAAGAATATTGACCTGTATGATAATTTATAAAATAGAAGGACTACTATCATAGCAAAGTAGTATGGATGTGACATGCATGTTGAGTCAAGCACGGGCATTCTTCTATTGTGCTGTTATTTTAGGGTAAAATATTTAAAAAAAAAAGTGATACGATCGGCATTCATGGGAAATATCATGTAAATTCAATCCCCTGTGCGAGATGTGAGTAAAGTTTGTCATAAAGTTCTCTCAGCATTGCTGTATAGTGTTGAATTTGGAAGATTATTTGGAAGATAAGTTGTGTAAGGACCAAATATCTTGTGCAAAGTGAACCTATTGGAGATTGGAGAATTCACTTAATATAGAAAAAGTTTGTAATTTGATTAAAATAACGATCTCCTACGGTACGAACTCTTCTAGCATGTGCATGCACGCTTATTAATATATCCTGAGTTTTAATCAGATAGATATGTCTGAGGACTCGCACAGAGGCGAATGCTTTATTCCCTGTTACAGGTTTTTGTTAAAGATTTTAATCTACTTTTACCAGTCATCACATTAACACTTATGGTTCTTCTACGAGAAGTTCTTTACATGCACAAGATACAAGACAAGAGATTATCATTTTCGAGTCCACATCAGACAGACCAAATAGAGGAGACAGGCTACCAATAAGTGTACCTCTCAAGTAGAAAATGTTGAGCTGCAACACTTACCTCCGACATCTCGCATAAAAGAGTTTACACACAAAATGAAACCAACTGTTGGTTCAAAACATTATGACCAAACTCTTTATTTATATTTATTAAGATCATCCCAGAAGTAAAAGAAATCTGGTAGATAAATCCTGCTTTCATTTACAAATTGACAATAACAAAGTCATAATATATATATATATGTATAAATTATTCACTTTGAAAATCACGTTACATAGGGTTAGGTTTAGGGTTTAATAACATATTAAGAAACTCTTGAAACTTTAAAATATCTTTATTTTCACTTTTAGGTAAATCTATGTATTATTCCAATCCGATGGGATCTTCCTCTGATAGTGCTTCTCTGCAATTGGAAGAGTACCATACCAGTAAGTCAGTCAATGAGAAACTTGAGTTTTACTATGTGTATACAGAAAGTGGCGACGGAAGATTAAAGGTAACGGTGTCCTCCTCATCTGGTGAAACCTTGTATTCATCGACCGACGATGCTGATTGGTTCTACACATGCATTGATTTACCCATGGACACCAAGGTTACACCAACATTTACCGTACACCAAGGTGTAAAAAACAGTATTTTGGCCATCGACGATATCAAAATAAGTGCTGGAAAATGTGACTGTAAGTATACACACACACACACACACACACACACACACACATATATATATATATTATATTATAAATTGTAAACGTAACACATACATTAAGAAATGGACCAACTAGTAAATATAATGATTATTGATATTCTAATTTACTGCTGTGATACAACTAAATTGTTTAACTTGTGAAAATAAACATTGTTACATTTCTTTATTTTCATTTTGTTTTAATTTTAATATTCTGTTTTGCTTTCATTTTGTTTGATATTGTTTCTAAAGAGTTTATTTTATTTATTTTTTATTAAACTTTTGTTTTATTTAATCTTGTTTTTATGGAGTTCTTTAACACAAATTATTCTGTTCCTCTTTCTTTTCTACTGCTTACAATTGACATGAACAGATGGCATCGAGACCGTATGTGACTTTACTCAGCCTTTGAAATGTCAGTATACATTATCATCACAATCTATTGGAAACGAACAGTTCAAATGGAAAAGAATGGCTGGACACTCTGGGATTGCGGGTCCAAAAACAGATGCTAAGTTAGGCCATGCTCCGTTAAGTATGTTCTTTAGAATTTATTTTGCATTTTAAAAATATCTACTGCTCAAGGTCATACAGTCATATTATGTTAGATTTTTTTTGTGTATAAAGAAATGCACGACATTGGAATATGAAAGTCGAAATGTATATCAGTCAAGCACACACATATAGAATACAGGCAAGTATGAAGCCAAATTAATGACTGGTAGAAACTTAAACTATGCCGTAAGGAAATTCAAACTACTTCGTAGGGGTTATGTCTTTAATTATATCAGAAACAGACTTGTCAAATCCCCGAAATATGGCCATACAAATTCCTGAATGCAGACCGAAGTTTGGGTAGTGTATAAGCTTGCCTCAAAAGCTTGGATGTCAACAGCAATCCTCTAATGACAAAGTCTTGGTAGTGAGAACACGCTGTTGAACAACAAATTAGCTGTGACCCTTAAACTCCATAAGCAGGTGAGGAGGGTATGTTGTTGTCTGAGAAAGGGAACTTGACAATGGGAAAACTGAAGTCGTCACGTTTGTTTTTAAGTTTAGTGGAAAAGATACCATTCGTGTCGATATTTAGTAGGAGGTCTAAGTATGAGGCAGAAAAGTCGGTGTCAATGGTTTCTTTTATCTTAAGTTCCGAAGGATAAATCATGTTCACGTAATCACTAAAATGTTTATCCTTCAGTGACAAAACGTCATCTATATAGCGAAAAGTGAAATTATAAGACTTTGCCAAAGTCTTTCTCTAGGAACTGAGTATCTTTTGGATAAATTCTGCCTCATACTATTACAGAAATAGGTCCGCTAGTAGCGGAGCGCAGTTAGTCCCCATAGAATTTCCAATAGTCTGCTGGAAAATCTGGCCTCGAAATTCAATAAATATGTTGTCGATATGAAAATGCAGCATTCTAACAACATCGTCTTTAGTGTACAATGTATTTGTGTTTTGCGTCCAAATCGCCTTTGACAAAGTATGCAGTCGTTCCCTCATTTCATTCATACATTGGCACTCGACACACAACGCAGTGTGAGCCGGTCGAACTGTAGAAGCTTTTATTACTGTTTCTTGTATATAGAATTGTTGATATGTTTTAAATGTTTTACATTGTATCTTGATAAAGGAGCTGGTTTGCTCCGAAAATTTTAATAATCTTTACAAAGTTAAATATTATCTTAATGTTTCATATATTTATATTTACTACGTAGAAGCGGGCAAAACTATAGTGTATTAATATAAATCGAATAATGAAAAAAAAATCGTTATTAATACTTCTAATAATTAAAGCACACCATTAATATTTAGATGAAAACCTTAAATTGCATGCACAAGCTAAATGTAATTATTCAATTACTTGTCTTACATGTGTACCACTTATATCTTTTTGTAACTAGAACCATTGCAGACATACATCTGCTCATTTGAAGAGGAATGTTTCTTAGAAAACCGCGAGGATGAAACAGGAGAATGGAAAATGAAATCTGTAAGTCCTTTTCGGTTCAGATATGACAACTTTGTTGTGTTTTGACGGAAATAGTTGGATGACTGCTTCAGAGAGTCGCATATTTCTCGATATCATTAAATACGACCGGTTCTCTATTCGTGTTTTGTAGTATGTTGAACTTACAATGGAGGTTTTGAGTCGTTTTTTT
This sequence comes from Pododesmus macrochisma, assembly GCA_032359645.1. Taxonomy (NCBI): domain Eukaryota; kingdom Metazoa; phylum Mollusca; class Bivalvia; order Pectinida; family Anomiidae; genus Pododesmus; species Pododesmus macrochisma. The sequence continues at coordinate 4,659 of JAUMGZ010123546.1, forward strand.
AAGGTAAACGACCTAATAAATTTACGTTATGTGATTTCACTCTTCATTTTCCTTAATACTTTGATATTCGTTTTGGATGTCAGGAAACAACGTCATTTTGATACATTAGGAAATAACTATAACGTTGTTGTTAGCAGCAGGACGTTTTGTTCTCTAGCTGTTTCTGAGCTCACATTGATGTATGAGTTATCACTTGTCATCCTTCTTCAATTATCCCTTTACACATTTCTTGAGAATAGCTTTCCATTGGGCTAATTTCATACTTGCTTACAATTGTATTTGCCTTATATTTGCTAATAAATCTTCGTAATACATTGATTGTTCATGAATGCCACTTTTCATATATGTAACTATGTATGCAATTCAACTTTGTTTGAGTTGTACAACTCGGTTCAAAAGTTCATAGTGACCTTGAACTTTATCGTTTTAAGTTTCTAGATCATGAAGGCAAAGATGAATACCACAGATATCTGTGACTTGCGGTTTTGAGTTTTGACAATAAACAGCTTTGGTCAAGTTGAAAGGGCATATATTCCTCAAGAAATCGTTTACATCCTTCGACTGAGCCCCACTTCCGGTCTTCTGCAAAAAAAAAATTCCCATCTTGCAATAACATTATGGTACATTTAACGTTAATTTCGTTTTACATTATTATGGTGCTGAAGTTTTTTATGCGACTGTTGTTGGTTTGCAGTGTCTTTCCACTAATGTTGTATTTTTCATTAATACTGATCAGTATTTCCCTGTGTTGTGGTGTTTATACAAGGTACATTGTCTGACAAAGATTTAAAATATGAGATAAACAAATTATATGTCAGTTAAACACTGTACCCGGGAATGCGTTAATACGTTCTATTTTGACTGCGCAAACACTTAAAATCTTGAATAGACCATTCTTTATAGTTACTGTATTGTTGGGGTATTGTTTTGGTCCTTCATTAACAGCGGTTTTATTTTTAACTCACTCCCTCCTTTTTGGATTAGAGCACTTATTTATGGAGGTCTAATCTATTCTAATTCCATTCATTCATTTTCCCTTTAATGTCCATTGACATTGTTGATTCGTAGCTACACCTGAAATGCGGGACGAGGTTGTCTCAACTTACGTATTTAATCTTTTATAGATAAAATGTTTATTGGTGGCCTGTTTCATTTTCCAAGTTTGTTAACACTAAACACACATATTTTGTGCATATTTCTTAGACCCAAACCGCCACACAGAATACTGGACCGTCTGATGCACACGGGGGACAAATGTATGCCTACATTGAAACAACACTCATGAATGAGAATGACAGGGCAGTTTTCTTATCTCAACATGCAATTGACGATGGTTTGTATTCTATTTCTATGTTATGGATCATATGAAAACTTGTTTATATACATTTTGTTCGAATAAATCTTGTAAGTTAGCAAAGACAAGAACGGAAATTGGGGGGGGGGGTCTCCTCGAAATTTCTTGAATTTGTTTACTAAAATGCATGTATTCCGTAACGAAAACAACAATTTTGGTGAAGATACGTTATACCGTTACATCAAGTGAGGTCTATTAAAAGAACTACTACAATGAAAACAGATAGAATCAGAGAAAATGAACATTCAAATTTAGCAAAATCACATACAAAATATTTCGTTAACAATTCAAGATTCGCTTTCAACACATTCGGCAACATAGAATTTCTTTAAATGTATTGCATGAAAATGTCAAACTAACAAATGTGACCATCCCAACCTTCCCGCCTAACCTGCAGAGTAAAAATAGTCATATTGCATGTATTGAAGTAAACAAGGAAAGCATGTACAGAAGTTTAATTAGAAGAAAAAATCAAACATAATGTTAATGTATATACAGGTGATACAGATCAACATGTACATGTAAAACGCACAGTGCGAATGAATAGAAGGCAAACACTTTTTAAGTACTATGTAGGAAACTCTTAGACTTCATTGAGTTAGAGCTTAGTTCTGTTGAGGAGGTTAGCAATTACATGTATCACTAAAACTGTAGATATAGCTTAGTAGTAATACGAAAAAACTAAGACGATATTCAAAACCATAAGTCCGTGGACAAGGGCAAACAAAAGGAAAACTTGGGACGCACAGACAAAATAACTAAATATTAATTTGTTAATTAAAAAAGGAAACATTACGAACTTCTATTAAAAAACTAGAAGCGAAACCAGGTGCTCGCGATATGGTAAGCGTTTCTGCTACTCATGTTTCACCCTCCACGATGCGTCCGTGTCATTCTTAAAAAAGGTATGGTTAGGGACATCATTATTACTGAAAACAGTTGAGGTATTGCTTGATAATGTCAAGTGAAGGAGGTTAACCGACAACATTATCATTGAACACAGTTGAGGTATTGCTTGGTTTATGTTTAGTGAAGGAGGTTAACCGACAACATTATCATGGAACACGGTTGAGGTAGAGCTTAGTTAAGGTTAAGTTTAGTGGGATTAGAGCTTTTAAAACATCTCATAGTTACATCCTCATCGTTACAGGTGAATACTGTCTTACCTTTTACTACCATATGTTTGGCGATGATGTAAATGCTTTGGCTGTCTTCTTGCATAACGTGGAAACAAATGTTTCCAGTCAAATTTGGACAAAGCGGGGAAATAGAGGAAATAACTGGCATAGAGCAGAGGTAGATTTGACATCATCATCATCTTTTAAGGTAAGCAACTTGATGTCCAAATTGAACGATATTATAAGTAATATGGTTTGCTACTGACCCCCTACAGAAACACAGCGGGTCAGTAAAATTAATAGGGGGTGAGGCCTAACGTTACATTAAGGAAAGTTATGAAAGTGGTGCAATGTTAATTACGCAGACATCGTTTCAAATATAATCATTACTTGGATTGTCATAATCGCCTGGCATAATATTGTTGTAGTCATGAATTCCTGATGTTGAGAGTTCAAAACTTAATTTTCATAATAATTTCCTTTTTATTTATTAGGCAGTTGAACTTTTTATGACTACCGGTCATAGAATATTGTTAAGGTTTTATCTGTTAATAATATATTAATTAATGTACAGAATTAATATAATTTATTACCCCTTGGTGTGTAAGACAATCTAATTTAAATAAGACCTGTATATTCCGCTCCTCCGTGCACTTCCTTTAAACGCCTACACCGACGATTAAGAAGGCGATGCGCTGATTGGCTAAGAGCAAATGGCATGCTGCGGTGACCTTAAGCAGGGTGTTGTTAGATCCTGTATTGGAATGTATCGTCGAGGAGTAGAATATACAGGTCTAATTTTAATTAGATTGTTGTGTAAGACAAAGATATCTCACACGAGGACTGCGATTGTTCGCTCTGAACTCGGACAAAACAATCTCAGTTCGAGGGAGAACATATCTTTGACTTACACAACCAGGGGTGATTGCATCTTTTTCTCACACATTAAACATTCTTATCATGGCGTAACAAAGCATTGAGTGTATGATTTTCAAGCATATTCAATGGATTGCCTTCTTTGAACTGCTGTTGTGGTGTCATATTAATAATTGACGTGACATCATAAAAGTTGTTTTAGCGACGTCATGTCGGTGTCTAAAATAGCAACGCGTGCTTATCCCACCAGGTGGAAAAGAGAAATCTCACACGGGGTAAAACACGAGAAAACTCTATCATAGGTGTGAAAATTATTGTTTCAAACCGTCCTTTAACTTATGTACCTCGATCAGTTACAGTATTCTACATTCTAACTTTTCAGAGATTAATTCATTACTCAAGAATTATTTGATTTGGCCTCAAGGGCTTTCTTAGGTACCACGGTTTTAAAGTGTAAAAAAAACTGCCTTTGCAACTTAAAGTAGATCTTTGGTCTAAATTGTTCTTTATGGAGTGTTTTATTTTCTTAGGGAGGAGTGTAAAATGCTGTTGCTTTAGACTCTGAAATGTTCAGATTTTCTGTAATCACTCTCTTTCGCTTTCATTTCGTTGGTTTTTTTAATGCCAACCACATTTTAATCAACTGCTTTGAACTGACGTTAGATAGAGCGGGGGATCTTTTCCTTTCGCTTCACACATTGCTTACTCATACCTGGGGAATTAAACTTTTAAAAACAGATGAATCGGCCTTTACGTTGTAATGTTTCTTCCGTCTTCAGATTTTCACCACGGATAAATTCTTTGCATGATTCAGTTCGTAACCTTCAGCTGGTACTTGAAACGAGTAGCTCTAAAACAATCATTTAGTTCTTCACTTTCGTATACGGATTTCGAGCGGGCTTTCTGAATGAAGTAAAGAATCAAGTCAAAGTTTTATTTAAAGTCCATGAACTAAATGAACGAAACGGTTTGTTAAAGCTTGTTTGTTTATTGAGGTTTAGTATCCCTTTCGAGACGGTGTCTGCTTGCGATAGTGCGAACTTGTTGCGACTTTATAGTGCTGTCTCACTGAATATCACGCCACAGACACATTGACACTTCACTCGGTCACATTATCCTGACACGAAACGGAATGAATGATACAAACGCAATGAACAAAGTTAATGAAACGGAAAGAACAAAACAAACGGAATAAAGAAACGATATCAACGAAACGAAACAGACTGAACGAACCAACGAAGAGATATGAACGAAATAAGAATGATCGCAAACGAAACGAACAAAAAAAGGTGACTACCGGCAGAACCTGATCACCCCAAGCACATTCTTCATGTTCTTCTTTGATTTCCTTCCACGAGGCATCGTGGAGATGCAGTCAGCAGTGCAGCTTTTCGAAAACTGGTCCGCTGGAGAAATGCGTTCGCAAATACACCTTGCTTTTTCCTGCAAGCGCCCGTTGATGTCCGTTATATGTTCGGTTTGTCCGGAATGTATCCTGTACGCGTCCTGATTGGCCGGTTCATGTTCGTTTGTGGTTCGTCTCTCAAGGAACGATGAACGAACGGAAAACGAATGCAAACGGTTGAATAATAAACTTTAAAAATATGAAAAAATAAAAAATTGAAACATGAACGCTGAACCTCCTGTATTTATAACTCTCTGAACACGTATTTTATATTGTGTAACATCAAATGTGAATGCTGTGTAAGAACAATTGTTTATTACTACATTGTAACACCACTTGTATTATTTCACTGTATACAGTGCGTGTTTTGATATAAATAAACAGTGTTTATGTGTTTTGCATTTATTGATGTCTTTGTTAAGATTCTATCTAATATAAGAAAAAATATTGAATTGCATTGACAGATTTCATTTGTGGCTTTGGCTGGAAAAGGGCCACTAGGTGATATTGCCCTTGATGACATTGTTTTAGCTGCTGCAAAATGTGTAGATACAAAGAATAGAGAGAAACCAGATAAGATAGGTAATGATACGATTCTATATATTTCACATGTAATTGTAACATAACGCCCAAAGAAGTAATAATACTCTTATATTAATTTTTTGCATATTTGTAACATAAACCCTCAAAAAGGTACAGTACTTTTAGAATAGAATCAACACAACTCATACAGCCGATTTACGAACAATAATCACATTTAAAATATAATAATATACCAACTAAAATAAATGTTTTCTGTATAAACGACACCAATAATGTGGTAACACAGACTGATTAGGTGTGTGTATGTTTCTACCGCCTTCCATTATATGTAAAGAAGAGAATAAACAAAAGTAATTTGTTTTTGTAATAGCTAGATATTCCTTGGGTTAAAAATATTCTGTATCAAAATGCAGATTAAGATTATAGAATCAGTATGCATGTGCACATTGTTGATAACCATATACAGATCAATGATCAATTCAATCAATTTATAGTGTAACAACATTTTATATACTAAAAAATTCACGGACCGGGTATGACCCGATACTACTTATGTATCAGCCCCTGATGTATATGAGCTCTTTTGGAAGCTCTGAAGTAGACTTCAAAGAGTATATTTTAGAGTAAAACACCCAATATTTGACTGAGTTTATTCATAGTCTCTATGTCATAAGTACACACAAATAAAGCAGTTTGATGAATCTAAAGAATACTTACAAATTATTAGTAGAACTTACTTTCACAGATGTTTATGATAGTTGATACATTTTTTTGTGTGATCAAATCGACACACTTTTGCATTAAAAATATTTTATTTGGTATGGATCATGGTCAAAAAACTTGTTTGGAAAAATAAACGCAATTTCATTGACCACTGATGAAAGTTCGAAAGTTTTAAGTTTGAGATTACACAGCTCGCAAGTTTATAAGATAATGTCGAATCACTTTTGGGCAGCAACAACCTTTTTCCGAACGTTTAAGTGTGGCAAAGGTTAACACATGTTAATTTTCTCTCGATGAGCTTCAACACTTAAATTTGTTCCATAATCATGTAATTTCTAAACGGTGCGCTTTCTTCATATTATATAATAAAGTACACGCATCTACCAATGCAGACATAACAGTTATAATAGATTTGTATATGTGTAATACATTTTATTTTGAATCTATTTCAGGTCATTACATGTATGCAAGTGCTTCTGCTGGAAATGACGGGGATAGGGCCCTAATCAATTTTCCAGCTATAATAAATTCAAAAAGTGACGACCGTTTCTTGGTATTCTATTACTATTTGAATGGAGATGGAGCATTAAAACTGATGGATAACAATACAGCGATTTGGAGCAGCTATGGAAATACTGGATCGGCGTGGCAATTTCACTGCACCCAATTTCCGTCCCAGATACCTAAAGGGCAGTCGTTCACATTAAGGTTCATGGCTGAGCATGGCGGAGGTTCAGTAGGAGGTTTTGCGGTTGATGAAGTCAGATTTGGGTATGGAAAGTGTCCAGGTAATTCACACTGCTAACTTAGGTTTTATCACATATTTAGATATTCTGCTTAATTGTTTGACCTTGATAAACAAACCAAATGTTTGTGACATCGTTTGTCCATTGAAATATTATAAAACCGTCTGATACAAATATTTATATATGCCTACTCTGTTCCTTTGAAAAATGAAGAAATGTGGTCAACAGAGCATATTGTAATTGATAAACAAACAATAGTTTCATCAAAAAGTCATCACCAGTTTAAACACAATTATGTTTTTGATAAATATGAATTATACCAATGAGTACCTAATGTTGGTGGTTTAAAACCCTAACAGCAGCAATGTAGTTCACGTTAACATTTATTGTTTCTGTGCCTTTACAAAAGAAGCCTAATAAAATTGTATTGCATGTGGTACGACGTGATGTATCAACTGTACATGAGGTTAACTTTATATCAAGTTCTTTTATCGTGTTTTGTCGATTTATTCGTCGCAGTTACTGAATCGGTAGTGTAAGTTTGCTTTCATATATCTTAGCCCAATAAATGATGTGCGAAGGGATGTTTTCGGAAATGAATTAATCATTCTGCCAAACAAGTTTCACTTTTGACAGTTTTGACTCTATCTTGACCAAAAAGTACAATGTTTACCTTCCCATAGAAATGCTGTCAGTAGGTGTCTGGTATCATTATATTTTAAAATATCGACTCACCAAAACCACACTTGGTATAAAATATCCTTGACCACAGTTCAACACTATTACATTATAGAAATTATGTTGAATATGTATGTTTTTATCTTCTCAAAAACTATTTGGGCAAGATTGATTATAATCAGTACAAAAAGGGTCTAAGCCCACACAGGGTGCCATCAGAGGGCAAAAAGCTTGCACTTGTCACAAACCTAAGGTGTGGATAATTAATAATTCCAAGTTTGCCTCTGTTATACAAAAGGTTGATGAAATATTGGTTCAAAAATCAAATGCAAATATTTAAGTTTTATTGCCTTGACGATAAGGCCAAATTGACCTATTGTTTTAGTTTATTAAGGCCGCTATTAGGATACAGAGAGATTTGACAAGTCTGTTTCTGGTATTATTGTAAATATAACTCTTACGTCATAGTTTTAGTTTCTTAATTTCAGTCATTTAGCTGACTTCATACTAAATGTATTCTGAAATTGCGTGCTAGACATTTCGGCTTCAATATCTCTGCACCCCTCCTTTCTTAATTGTAAGTAAGTTTGTCAGTCCGTCTGTCTGTCTGTCTCAGTCCGTCTGTCTGTCTATAAAATTATAATATAAAATAAATAAGTATAATATGTAGAATGCGGTCATGGGGGGGGGGGCTTTACTCCGTGTCGCACCAATATCATTACCACTTTGCTTTCATGATAATGTTGCTGCTTCTATTCCTATCCTGTTAATGATTTTTCTCTTTTCCTCTTTGGTCACTATTGAAGTGACATATTCTCATGGTGACATATGCTTCTTTTTTAACAATTGAAAGGGTTGCCATACGCTGGAATGACACGGAAAGATTCGCTTTGGTTGACACGCGTTTCCTTTTATTGCCCATGTCCATAAAATCGAAACCTAATACAGGTTTTTTTCACCAAGTAATGTGTAACGATTTTTATCCCGTTGAAAACCTTTTCATTATAAAAAATAATAAAAAAAAACTTTGTTTCATAACATGTGTAAAATACAATTTGTAACAGTAACACACTTTAGTAAACAAAAAATGTCGGAGGACTTGTTATAGGGTGGTAACTTCAAATACCTATATTGAGAATGGCGTGTTTTTTAAACGACGTAGCTTCATTCAATTGCAAGGCTTTAAACTGCTTAAATTGGTCATCTTAACGATTTTCATTCAAATATGCCCTCAGAATATTGGCTGCTTTACTATTGCATCATAGAGTATTAATCGAAATCACTTTTAGCCTTTTTGGTCCACTTCTTCGTTGGTTGTTTGACCGAAACGCTTCGCGGCCGGCATCTTTGTTTACTTTAACCGAGTGGCGTCATTAAAATAGGAACGATAACTCTCAATTGGAAGCCAGGTATCAAAAATTCGGCATCCGATACGGAATCATTCGCGACGTCTTCGACGTCATTTCAACTGATGGCAACGCTAGATTCTTGTCTAAAGCGGGATAAACTGATATATGGTTATTTTGAATTCCTCGTGGATTATCGGCTTAATGTATAACCTTAAAGAACTGGAATTGTAATTTTTCAAAATCTTTATTATTTTTGTTTATTATCCCTATTCACAAATTAACATTCTTGCAACTTTTCATATAAATGGTTGCATTATGAAACAAGTGCCAGTGATGGGTTTTTGTTTTGTCAACATCATTCTCTAGTTGTTTAGAAAAAACGGAAGAATTCGACTTTCCAAATTTTGTTTTTAATTGGCACAGTTAGATGTTTTATATTTATTTGTTTTCCTTTCTTCTATACTGGTAACATTGGGGTTTTTTTGGTTCTGTCTTTTTCTGCTTTACCTCAACCTTTACTCTTACTTAAACCTATTTTTGATTCTATTTAAACTTCTTTGTCCTCATGAATTATATTTCTCCAAAAAATTGAATACTGTTTTTTGATTATGTATTGTAGAAGATGTAGTTTCTTGTTCGTTCGACGACGACACTTGCCAATACCAAACAGTAAAGAACGGTGGAGCGCCTTACTTTTTCTGGAAAAGGAAACACTATGGTGGTAAGATATGAATCGTGACTGATACGTGGATTGTAAATCATACAATGACATATAATGTTCGTACAGTTCGGTCTCTTCACAACGACACTCTTTATAACATCAAATTAATTACAACGACGAAAGGTTTTGGGCAAATTGCCGTATTGATTATAATTTGATTTCATTACAATAGCAAATTCTGTACAAGGATATTCATTGTCCGTGTAAAGAGTCTCTCTATTGTAATTGGAACGATTTTGTACACGTTCCTGTGTGTGTCTGATTTGTTATGCTATAGTTTATACTTTACTTTTATCTTTTAACAGGAAACGCTATGTATTACATTGCGTGATAGTAAAATTTTCTGTCTTTATAATCTTCTTATGCTCTGTCTCCTCTTATTGTTAATAGGACATCGTTACATATTTACCCTTTTTAATGGTGCCACTTTGATCTTTTGTCATTGACTCTTTTGATAATTTCTTCATTCAGCCATCGGCTGTTCTGTGATCAATAAATTTGTTCATTCGTCTTTATTAATTCATTATTCATCCAGTCTGTCTGTCTTTTGATTAAAGTATTATTTGTCACACTGAAAATAAATTTGTCGAATTTGATTAGTCGGTTAGCCCGTCATAAATTTCTGTATGACCAGCCTCAGACGGGTTATAAAATAAAAAGTGCAAAGAATGACGTCATAATGCAGCTCCTGATTGTGAGTCCATAAACTTTGAAAACAAATGACGTCATGATGCAGCTCCTTTTGGAACGAAAATAAACATTCAAACGGTTGTGCCATTAAATAGAGTGGAATTATTATAATATAATCTTTAAACATTTATTTAGTAACAACTTTTGATTTCCAAAAAATGTTCCTTTTCAATTACTAATTTCTTCATAAAGCAATATATTTTCTTTATTTGACATATTTGTGTAAAATTTTCTTTTCTTTTTTTCTTTATATTTGAATCTTATGTACATTTATCAAATGAGTATAGTGTTATACAATTGCACAATGGCATTACATAATCATGTGATATGCAACACGTTACATATAACCTAAAACTATTTTGATTGGCTGCAGGGCACATACTTATTCTGTTCTGATTGGCTTTGACTTGATTTCGACGTAACGTAACAATGACATGACGTCATCATTCATTGCTACGGGAAGGCATTTCAGTGCTAATTTTAACACATTTACAAGCAGTTTTATTATAAAATCAAAAATAACGCTTTTAATTTGAGTCATATGTTAAAAAGAATCTGAAATTCGTTTCCACTGCATATTAGATTTAAAAAAAAAAAAACTCGTTATGAATTTTCATTTTAGCTTACCAAGGTTCGCTAAAATAAAAATAGTTAATGACTCGTTTCATAAATCCATATGAAATGGAAACTCATTACAGATCCTCTATGTACGTTTATATAAAGAAGGATTTGCTGTGAGACAAATTCGTTATATAGGTTTTAGGCAGGTTATATCAGCCCATACTAATTAAACGGTACATATACAAACCTTCCCACTAAACCCGCAAAAATATGGGACTTCAAATCATAAACATATGGCTGGGTTCTACGCCTGTCGGTGTGCCCTTTCGGATGTAGTTTTTGTTGATATTTATTTTGTCATTAGTTTGAATTTTTTGATTAGACTGGGTGTGAGTAAACCTATCTATCTTGTCGTATTCGATTTAACTGGCTTAACCCAAGTTCACCATACAATTTCATATGTTTACTGTCGCTTCTGTTTTGTGTGATTGTTTAGTGATGATTTAATGTAAAGAAGGTGAAATATTTCAATAATGATTGTTGTTTTAGGGTCCCATCTTAATAGGTTTAACTTGAATGGTTGTGGTCCCATTAACTGGTTGAGCGTTAAAAGTCGTTCCCTTTAATTGGCTAGCCTCGAATATTTTTGCGACGTTATTTGTGTTTTCCTTTGTCACCAGTCCCTCTGAGTCCTTTTAATTCCTTACCCAATTATTACATATTTCGAATAAGTTTATGTTGTATTCAAATAATTCTAAACGAAAGAACAATAAATGTTATGTTGTCTGTTCAAAAAGAAATATGCGCTTCTAGTTATTAATAGACTATCGTGAGGTTTCCTCTTTAGTTAATAATTCTTTAATATCTGTGTGTATCCAACATTTTCTCTTTTTTTTACCAGTGACCCTGTTTCGACTAATGTCTTTTGAATTTTTTTTTTTTTTTTTTTTGTATTTACATGTACTACTTTATCGACCATTTTTAGAACACCTGACCATATCTTGCAAAAATGGACCTATTATGATTATAATATCATTACAGAATCCCTACATAAACATAGAAAATGTTCGTCAGTGTGTTATAAGCAGGAATTATATATATAAATAAGTCCGTAGATGCAAGAAAAAACAAGAAAATTGTAATGTAACGCAAACAGAACGTACAACATGTATAGGCAACAAAGAACAACCGCGAACTTCTGTTAAAGGTTAAAACGCAATCAATGTCCTCAAAGAGTATTATTTGTGTATCTGTTTGTCTACATTTATCATCAGTGTCACTGCTAAGTGTATACTTTAAAGACATAGGATAGACCATTGATACAGACATAAAAGTAGAAAGTATTGTTTTTAAAAAATGGGAACTGTTTGTAATCACGAAACAACAACAATTTTGGGTCAATTTCAACGTTATTTTGATGCTTTTTAACATTTAGTAGCAAAATATACTTTTTGCTGTATATAGAAAATAATGGTTCGAAGCCCGGCCTTTATTCACGATAACCCTTGTTTGACCTACGGACACGCATGCGCAGTATGTTGTTTTGAGAAATAAGCATGTCGTCCAAATCCATAACTGGTCGTGGTAGACTGACAACTTTAACTGATTCCATGCGTGAAAGGAATCGAAAGGATATAGGAGCAATCATTTCAAAGACAAAGGTCAATTTTAAAAAGGAACACGACAAGTGGATGGAATTAAAGACATCTTTGAATGTGAAAACTCATGCCGAAGTTCACGTAGTTTAGATTGTCATTTGTAGAAGTGTTTAACAAAATTATAATAAAACAAATATACGTTATCCATAAGTAATTCACAAAACAAATACCCTTTGGTGACCCGGTGTTGACCGTCAATATGTCCTAATGCT
>JAUMGZ010123657.1:0-17291 GCA_032359645.1 Pododesmus macrochisma
ATGTATCCATCTCATTCGGACTTGCAAAAAGAATCCGCGAAGTTAACCAGCCCGTTTCCGTAATTTGCTTTGAATATAAATTCAACTAGCATACGCTTGTAAAACACGTGAATACCGCTCGATACAATCGCTGGTGCACCATGACTTGCATACAAAATGGCGCATAATGCGTATGAAAGTAAATGCTACGCCGTCAAGCAACAAGCGGCGTAGTAATAAATGATTTTTTAATATTAATAAATGAATTTTTAATAATAATAAATGAATTTTAAATATTAATAAATGAATTTTTAATATAATAAATGAATTCTGAATATTAATAAATGAATTATTAATATGAGAAAATCGCTTTTTTTGTCCACGATTGCTTGCCATATATTATTGCATATACTAATAAACAATCTTGTCTGGATACTTTACGAGCGTTCCATGCACGATACACGATCGCGAAACTAAAATGTTGACAAAAACACATTTTCAGGTCACAATTATCATATTGAATGGTTCAAAAATTTAGGAAGAAATATATGCGTCTTTTGAAATAAACATATTTTTTAGAACAATAGATTGTTAATTATTGCGATTAAACCAATAAACAATAGAAATGTTATAATGTTAAGCTTTTTATTTGCGTTTCAAAAACTATAGCAACGAATTAATTTGAACCCATTCTCTGTTCTGTCTTCACATGTTTGCCTGTAAATTTCTAATCCCTCTTATTTCCCTAAATTTTACATAACATATTTACAGTTTAAAAGGAGCATTTCCCGTAAAAAATCATAAAGATTCTCTCATAATTTTAATAAAATCATCAGATCCTATAATGTTTCTAGGATTCGAACGACTGACAGTCATATATATGCTACGGTTACTAAATTAAACATTACGCGGTTTAAAAAATTCTCTGTAACGCGAAATGTCATCTTCAAGGTTCTTAAAAAGGTTTTTTCTGGCCTCGATATCATTGTGATTTAAGAGGGTATAGCAATACGGATTACCTGTGCAGTACATAGTAATTTCTTCAGGAACAACACGAAAATCGATAGTTTCAAGCATAACAGTTACCAAGTTGGTATGTTTACGACGAATGCCTTCATCCACAGCTGCTATGAATTCAAATATGTTCTCCGTGTGCATATATTCTAAATCTAAGAATACAATGGCACAACAACTCTGGTTTAAAGCTTCGATGGGAGATGAGAACATGTTATGACCACCTGATCCTTCTAATTCTGGTATATGTAACTTAAGTTTTGATCTTTTATCCTTTAGGTAGTTATTAAACTGTCCAACAACTGCATTTGCAGTTGGTGAATGTGAAATAAAAGCATCATATTTAAAGTTTGCATTACCTTCATTGGCTATCGGAACATAAGGATTTATATGACGCCTTCCTACGTGATAAAGATATTGCAGACGAGTCCATTTATAGCATAGAACTATCGGCAAAGCAAGAACTAGAGTAAACCCAACGAACAAACCAATTGAAATAAGTATCACTTGTGTAGATATACACTGATTATCTAAATGTTCTAATACACTAGCAATATCGGCAAGTTTACGTAATGTGCCGTCAGCAGAAGAGCACGTGTATGTATCAAAATTTTCAAAACGAGTTTCAGTTCGACTTAACCATCTTAAAAATGAACGATCTTCACAGGTACATCTGAGGGATGTGTTGGCCATGTTTACTGTAAGTTTATGCCGTTCAACGATTGACTCTAGTTCTCGTATAGTTGTGTCACTTAATGTTTGTATTGGGTTATTTGACAAGTCAAGATATCGCAGAGCCATTAACGAATTTAAACGTAATGTGAAGGTTGACATTGCATTCGATTCCAATTTTAGTTCACGTAAGTTCTGTTGATGCTGCAACATGCATTCTGGAAGGAATCTTATCATGTTACTGCTCAAGTCTAAATATTGCAATACACCTTGACCAGAAAATGTTCTGCATTCCTCGTCTAACATCAACGTTTTTCCTAATTTGTTATTTTGAAGAAACAAATGTGTTAAGTTTGTAAAGGTCATTATATGAGAGATTTAAAAATGAAATAGAATCAGCACTAGTCATTACGGACATTAACCATTCCTTAATTCCATTATCTGAAACATCGACCTTGATCAGTTTGTTTTTGGTAAGGCATCCTCTTGAGATGACAACTGGCATATTTAGCTTCATAGAATAGGCGTAAATATATTGAATATTAGGAGGAAGTCGAAACGTCAGAGCTTCTGTGCAAGTGTGATCTGTAGCGTTAACAGTGGAATGTACGATATCGTTTGTTGACATCGTAGTAAATCTCTTCTTAGGGTCGACAGACCGCCAAGGCAAATTAAAATTTTCTGTGATTTTCGTTTCCTTTAATTTGCTCGGGTTTACATAGTCTTTAAACTGACGTGTTCGTTTTACAATGTAAGAATCTTCGCCTGTTTTCCAGATTTTTTTTGACTTCTTACTTTTTAAACGTCGACCGGAAGAATATCTTGTTGATGATACATCACCACTTTGAGATATTTCTGACATCTGTGCATTATCATCTGTTATAACATGTGGCGTGTTAAGTAAACTATTCCACGAATGGTTAGATTCCCGTGAGTAAGTTTGTGTATAATATAGTTGAGCACTCATGTTAAACAACTGCAAGTTTTCAAGTACATAAATTTCAGTCAAAAATTTCGCATCTGACAAATAGTTATTATCCAAATGAAGACTTAAAAGGGATTCAGGTAGTGCCTTAACGACAGTTTTATCAATTAGCATTATATGATTGTGACCTAAGTGCAAATGTTGCAAAGAGGTATTCTTAATGTTTTCGAAGGTGTCTCCATATAACGCTATCCATCCCTCATGTCTCTTTATTGCGTTCAAGTTCAAATATCTTATGTTAGTAAGCCATATCTTGTATGTCGCATTCTTCATTCCTGTGAAGTCAAGACGGTCATTTTCGGACAAATCGAGGTTCATAAGTTGCGGTAAAATGGATAAAGCACCGGGACTTACTCGCTGAATTCCACACGTTGATAGGTCCATTGTATCCAGTTTAGAACCCCTCAAACTCAAGAAAGTGATGTTGGATATATATTGTAAATCACAGTTTCCCTTTCTTCCTGATAAACTTAAGGTTTGTAAATTTTTTAGATTTTGAAAACCTTCACCAAACACTCCAAGTGGAATTCCATCAATTGACAACAATTCAAGAGACATAAGGTCTCCAAGAACATCATCCGGATACTCTAAATTCAACTGATGTATGTTCGTATTGTTATGCATGTGTAAGTAGCGTAATTTTGTCAAACGGGAGAACAAACCTGTTTTATACGGAGAATTATGTAAATCAAGTGCGTTATTGCTGATGTTTAGATAAATCAGGTACTTGAGACTATCAAAACAGCCGACATCCAGCTCGTCAATATCGTTGTAAGATAAATCCAATGTGATAAGTTGAGGTAAATCTGGAAATGTCGTATTCTTGAGAGAGACAAGTATGTTATTATTTAGATATAAATGTTGCGTTGTATTAGGTATGCTCCACGGAATATCAGCTGTATGCAGATTCAGGTGACTGCAATTCATGGTTATAACTTCCTTTCTGCTGTTTAATATACATTCACACGGAGAACAATCTGTATCTAAAGTAAACACGCTACATGAATGAATAAATGTCAAGATAAAAACACATTTGGCCACTACTGTGTACTCTATCCTATATATGACCTCCATTTCCTACTCACTGATCACCTTTGATTGTAGTGTCGTATCTGCAAATGAGTAATAAAAATACGATAATTATCATATTTTAGTAGTGTTATCACTACTTTCTAGTTTGTTCATCTCCTATTATGTTATGATAGACCGGCAACAAATTTGATCAGTTCCTGATTTCTCTATAGAAAATTATGTCTATTTAACACGATTGACATTTTCTTTTTCTTCTAGATTTCATTAGTTTAACCGTCGGTCTATGTCCTACAACAACTTATTCTTTTCCTTGCTAATGTATCGAATATTTAACTAGCAACTCTGTCGCTCTTTATATGAGCTTCTGCGCGCGCGCGAAAACCAAGAAGAAATAGGATCATCTGAACAAAAGGCATTAACAATAGACGCATCAAAACGTTATCAACTGAATGAACTTGCAACTGAGAAGGGCATCCAAAAGTGTATAATGTAAAACGTGACGTCAAACCAACATAGCATACTTACTTTTTATTCATACTGTTTTTTACTTCCTTAGTCCTAAACATTCATACATGTATTTAAAAAGGAGGCGTCAAAACATATATTACAAAAGTTAACTTATGTCAGTAGGTTAAATATGATTGTGTTCTGGCTTGTGAAGTAGACAGATGGACAAGTTAAGTCTTCATTTTCAATCCATGAAGGAAATATACCTGAGGGACTGACATCAGACAAACAACAAATCAAGTAAAATAAACATACTAAACTACATCTCAAATATAACTCTGAATACTAGATGTTTCCAGACAAGCGCTGTGGCAGTTGGTTATAGTAAATCGACTGCGGATTCGAATAATTAAGCTGGATATTCATCCTCAAACAGTCTGCTTGATAAACTGAAAATATACAGTAGTCTTCAGTCTCTTATAAATATCATATTTATCGGAGGCATGATTCAGATTGCATTTTTGTATTCAGTTGTTGTTGGGCTAGTTAATATCATATGAAAGCTACCAGCAATTGTTTTTTAAACAACGCAACGTGAAGGTTGACAATCGACAGTAGCACGAAATATAAATCTATGATAAAGTGATCAGTGAAACAGTCTTAAACAGTCAGTTGTAAATTACCATAACTTCGTGTGCAATACTTACTGTTCTATTGGTCCTGAGTTAGACAAGTCTGTCGGCAAGATAAAACTAGTAATACAACTACTGATATCGCTGCACGCTTCAGTGGTGAGGGAATGTCATGTATATGCATCTTATATGGCTGTATCGGATGTACCGGTAGATTTACGGGTAGACTCACCATATTTAGTTTCATATTTGCAGTTGTACATATGCTTTTTTATTAAAGAAGACTTTTTAACTGCATATTATGTTACCTTTTTAGTGCGTGTTACTTCAAACCATTCAATACAATACAAAAATGAAAATCTGAAACATGCCTCCAATTAATATGTAATTTATAAGAGGAAAGCGCCAATACTCTTGTGTGAGACACCCCCGTCCCGAACCCCAGACCTTGCTTCGAAGCAGCAGTCATTAAGTGACGCTAAAGAGAAAAATAATTTTTAAATGATTGTCTTATTTAAGTCCTAATTAATTGATGCTCACGCTATCAGAAAATGTTATTTAAATCAAAGTTGTGATACATTTCCCTCTTTATATTGTTTGTTTAATTTTGGCTTAACGTCACGTCACGTCCAGAATCTTCCCTGGTACGATAAAGATCCCAATGTAAAGTTCGATAGAAGAGTAGGCGGAAACGCCGTTGCATGGGCACATCCTTGTTTCTGAACATCTCTATTCCTTTCGTTTCCCGTTCCTGTCGCCGCTTCTATTCCTGTCCTATCTTTTGGTTGTTCTCCTTTGGTCTTTTGTCACAATATCGGTGACAGGTTCTGGGCGTGACGGTAAGCCCTAATTAAACAAACAAATCAGAAAATGCGGTGGCGCCGTATTAGTAACGAGCAACAGCAACGTAACATATGTTCCATTAACTATGGGTCAAAATGCTGAAAAACAACATAAGCAAACATAAAGAAATGCGACACGTTCCAGAATAGGTGTCAAAAAAGGATTTTTAAAAACATGTTGGCCGAATAAGATCATTAACAGAGACCTAACGGAAAGAACCATGATGACACCAATATAGAAAACTATCAAGATAAGAAGGTGGAGATACATCGGACATATGTTAAGGAAAGAGAACGAATACGACACAAAGATACTTTAACATGGGCTCCAGTAGGCAAGAGAAAAAGAGGGAGACCACGAGAGACATGGAGGAGAACTGTACCTCGCCCTATACTCCATTAGCGGGGAGGATAGGTAGGTAAGTATTATTGAAGGTGTACAAAGACAAAGACTTTGACACAAGGAGGCGGAAAATAGACTCGATTCTAGGAATGTTGTGCGTCTCACTACAAGAGGATCATAGCAAAAACATATCGCACTTTAAAAATGCCTCTCTTCTTAATTGGATAAACGTTTTACTTGTATGTTGTTTACGACGATTGAAGTACAGGCCAACTTATGCTGAAATATCCATTGATATTGAGGGTTGACTTTTCTGTTGGAAGCAATCGGAGTGCTCGGAGGGTTCAGTTTGTCAATACTACAATACCCCAAGTATGCCACCGGGTGTCCAAATCGGTGAAAAGCAACATGCATTTCTTTGTTAATTGACAACATTCGCCATCCTATTTCTGTTTACTTGTTGGCTTTGGGTCAAGAGCGATATACTCTCACTCATTTGGTTGGTTTGACGTCTTTGTCAATGTCCGTCTTACTTTTCTAGTTCATTCCGGTCGTGACTTTTTGAAGAAACTATTGTTTGTTTGTCAATAATTTTTGTTCTGTTGATCCCATTTCTTCTAGCGTTATTTTTTTTACATTAGATAACCTTGTTATACCATTATGAATTTAGAGAAAAAATACAACATATATACATTGTTTAGGTAAAAAGGGAATATATAACAACAATATGAACGAACTTCAAGATGACAGGCAGACCAGATGTAATCTAAGCCGTCATAAATGATTTCCCAAGTTTTGTCATATACGACGTAGCTCGAAGTAGCAAATAACCTTCCTTACAGCAACATCGAAAAACAATTAAAAACAATATTTTAAAATACTTACCAAACTCTATATCGTAAACTTGACCACCGAATTCAATAACCCATTTTCCAGTCGTTATCGACCATTTTGCCTTCACTCCAACTTTTCTGAAATGCACACATATTGTGATATGAAAAGGAAGAAATATAAAAACTATAGGATACTGAATAACCGTTTGACACTTCAGTTTACGTCATCTTAGATGACAATGACTGGATTGTCCGAAAGGGCTATCCCTACTAGGGAATACTAGCTATTTTTACAGAGGGATACGTTAAAATGTTCTATCTGAATGTATATACACTTTGTGTATACCTTAATCCTAGACTATTCCATTCCGTTCTAAAGTCATTTTCACTTGAAATTGAACATCCTTTGATGAAAGTTGATTCGAAGATAGACCTGAAATCTTCGACGAGGTCTTTCCCCCAGAGAATTTTGCTTTTAGCTCTTATACAAATTAAATTTATAGATGACCCTTTTCAGATTGCAATTTTGTATGTTTACCCTTCCATACAAGACATAACATAGTTTAAACAACCTCAAGGTTCCTATGGACGCCAACCAACACATTGCAAACACGAACCTATGTCCCAAGAGAAATGTTAACAACTCAATTTTAAGACAATAAAAAAAGGGTAAAAGCGTTATCATCTAATTTTTTTAAGGGTTGAAACAGCTTCTCATTTTATTTAATTGCCCTAAGAATCTTTATTGTTTCCAAATAATCAATGCTAAAACTTCACTTTAACCATTTGAGCATGATAATGTGTCTGTGATAATCCATTGATCTTGTCGATTTTAAGCCTCAGTCACACTAGATCGTACGATTTGTGGAGGTTCGACCAATCGGCATTGTTTGCTGCGATCTCCATTTAATATTGCATACTGCGATTGCTCTTAAACTGGTGGTAAATCCCCCTTTACACACATGTTGGGCGACTATTGAGCGATCCAAAAACTGGCCCGACATTTCGACGGTCTCTTGAAGCCCCGAAAAGTCGTTTCTGTGTAATTGCTTTGGAGATCCTTGTGCGACCAAAATGCAATTTTCTGCCAACTTTAGATTTTTGGCGATCTATAGATATCTTGGAACGACCTTGACAGCGCTTGTTTTGCGACAAGTTGAGATCACGGGGAGATCTACGGAGATCGCTGAGAGATCAGGTGCGACAAAGAGAGATCACTGAAAGACCGGAAGAGATCGCTGAGACCGTTTACAGATTGCTTCACTCGGCGATCGATGAGAGTTGTTTTGGGCCGAGTCAAAACTTTGAGGTAACTGTTGCGACCTTGCAGATCATTGGAGATCTTTCAGAGACCATGACGATTGCTGGGCGCTCATTAAAAGATCGTTGAGAGATCTGACCATTTTTTTCAACGGTCGCCACCTCTGTGTAAAGGTGGTTTTAACCATTGCACGATTGGTGTTACGCATGGTCGTGTGTTCACAAAGGATTTGAGAAGATCGATTGCAAGATCAATCGTAGAGTACCATGTGACCAGTGGTACCGACCAGCGACCGATCGTCGGACCAATCGTGGCAATTTGCGATCACTCGTACGATCGATCGCAGCCATTTGTGAGAAGGGTTGCTCGATCAGATATAAAGCCCCGGTAACACTGCGACTGAAAAATGTTGAAATCGCGGCAAATCGAAGAAAGAGCGCGCGACTTGTCTCAAATATCGTTGAAAATCGTTCTAGTGACCCTGCGGTCGTACGACTGGTGACAAAACCGATCGTCAGGTGGTTGGAACAGTAGCACGGCCAATCGTGCGACTACTTGGTCCGCAATTATGCACGACTGGTGGTACGACTGCATTAGACATGTAGGCGACCCTCTTACGATTTTGAATCGCAGGTCAGGAATTTTGAACATGACCATCAACCTTGCTGCGATTTATTTTTCTCTTGTAATCACCCATGACCTCTGCGACCAGTCGCAAACGCTTTATATGATTTGCCTGCGACCTCAACCTTCTGTTTGACGTAACTTGGTTGAAGACTTTTTGTGATCGGGGGATTGATGTTGGGGGCACCTCCACAATCTGGAAATCTATCCCCACGTAAGCACATATTCGTGGATAAGCCAACCAGGTAACACCGTTTGAAAGGTCAGTAAATTGCACGTCCTTCGGAAGAGACACTTAACTGGCATTGGTGTAGTAGGGCTTTGACATCTAAGTGGCATAGCTGTTTAAGGATTTGATTGCCTAAATGATCAGGGAAACTCGAGATTTAAAAAAGACAAAAAGGCTAGAGGTCGTGTAAATATCAGCTTTCCCGTTGTAGGAGACTCTCGTTTGTTTTTTCATTAGGATTTTACCTCGCTTCAACAATCGTTCATAAATTTGCAAACAAAGAAAATCAGGAGAATATCTAGCGACATGACAGAAATATCAATTGCTACAGAACGGAAAAATAAATCAATAAGGGCATAGCATGACGGGTGATGAGCACAGACAATGGCGTTACCGTAAGTGTCTTATCAAACTTAACATGAGAATCTTTATCAGGACATTAAAGATCAACATGTAAAGATCGTAAAAGGAAGGCATTATCATCATTATATGGACTTTCCTCTACCAACACTATCACATTTGTTTTTAATTAGCTTCCCTCCTTGTTATATATTTTTATGTTCTTTTTCTTCTTTCTTAAAAGATATAGGACAGAGTTTACAAAATACTAAACCCTATTCAAACGAGCAAAACACTTACATTTCATTAATGTGTTTTCTTTTGATTGTCATATTGACAGGGCTCGAACTAATTGGTTATCTCTGATCGTCTACAACTTTTTACACTCTAAATGTTGTGACACAAATTGAAAAACAAGACTTCCTGCTAATATACATAACGAGTAAGACCAAGAGCTGTGAAATTCAAAAAGGTATGTATGGTGAAAACAGCAAGCACACTAGGGAGGACGTGCGATTCAGGAAACTAAGAAAAAGGTTACCATATAGCGAGCACCTGGTTTCGCTTTTTCTTTCTTTTTTTAAATGGAAGTTCGCGATGGTGGTTTTTTAATAAATAAATTAATATTTGGTTATTTTTTCTGTGTGCGTCCCATATTTTCCATTTGTTTGCCCATGTCCATTGACATTACGGCATTGAATATCGTCTTGGTTTTTCGTATTTACTACTTCATTTTCAAACCAAGATGCAATGAAGCTGGAAATAGTAACATTGTCACACGAAAACAAACAACAATATGTTATGCAGGGAGAGAGCATCATGGTTATTGACAATGACAATAAAGACTTATGTCGATTAATAGTATTTAGGAAATAATTTTTATCAATATCAGACTAGTTATCTACATACATGGTTAGGGGATTAAAGTGTATCCGTGACCTGACAACATATGCTGGTGGAAGTTGTAGTTCTTGGAACGGTCACCTATGTCATACAGGTTAAAGGGTAGAGGACACACAAAGATCAATACGTCTTCGGAGGGGACGCTAAGCTGGCGGTCCTATATACGGGGATTTTATACCCCCTGGCACGATAAAAATCACTATGTAAAGTTCGATTTAAGTGTAAATGGAAACACTATTGCATTGGCTGTTCCCTCTTTCTGAACTTTCCCTTTTACTTTGTTTCCCGTTACTGTCGCTGCTTCTCTTCCTTTCCGATCTTTTGGTTTTACCCTTTGGTCTTTTATCGCGATATTAGTGAAACACTGTAGAATTGACATTTAGCCATAATAAACAAAAACAAACAAACAAACAATATTCAAAGTACTAATTTCATAATCATGGTAAGCATGCAGACTGCGTTATATTTTCTTTTAATGACATCCATTCTATGCCATTCTAGTTATTTATATATATATTACAGATTTGCACAAATGTGTCGAACTTCATTGATTAGTTTTTCAACTTCGCATTCTGTATTGTTATTGTAAAACATTTCACAGGTTAATTTATCAGGTGAAACCATTCTTTAATATTCATTTTAGGTTTGATTTTGAGCGGCTGAACACATGCACATTCATCAGATATTCATAGATAACATAGTACGCTGATGGTACGACAAACGGTTTTGGAATATGAAACACATTAAATACAACATTTTTAAAATGTTAGGAAGTTTTTTATGTATGTTTTTTATATTGATAAATGAATAGGAATGATAATATATATACTGTATGTCAAACTGTATTGACAGGTAAATTTGTTGTGGGATGTGTATGCATTAACTATTGAATATTGCCTTACATCTATATGCGTCTCAGTAAAAAAAGGGGTCAATCAAAATGATGAATGCATGAATAGTTTGCGTGTCATTGTGTTCAACGGATACAAAATCCTATTCCAATACAACTGTTATATGACTAGCACAAGTTGAAGAAAGCTTCCCGTCCCTTTGTTCTTTCTTTCTTGTTTTTTGCGTTTACATATATCTTTTGCAAACGTAGACTATTTTGCTCTCAGTTTCATGTTATCTCAAAAGCTTTGCATTTCCAATGATAATCCGCCGTGGATGGTTGTGTTGGAATTCGGTCACGGCTGCATGATAAAATAGCCACTTACTATTTAGCTTAAATGTCATTTTTCTGTTGTCTGTCACAGACAACTGTTATTAAATGAACAGAGTTCTTCAATTGATTGTTTTATTTATATCTGAATTGGAAAAAACAACCCGAATTATTTGTTTTAAAAATAGGGGGAAAAACAATCAGCATTGGTATCCGCTCTAGGCTAAAGGACAATTGGTGTCCCTTAATACTCAACATGTATAAAGTGGCTTCCTGTCAAGAACCAGTGGCTCCCTCTTCCGGTTTGTTGATACTTATAGACGTGGAAGAGAAAGCTTCTTTTTTTCAAGATTTAGTAGCGCTCGCGCTGTATGCGAAAGCCCAAAGTTCTACCAACGGATCCGGTCTGTTAAAATTGACAATCTTGGTGCTTCCTTGCTTGATAATGCACATTTTATATAGTAAAGGAACTGGTTGACACTGTCACACAAGAATGAAACTTAATTACTTATCGTTCAAATGTGACTTTACTGTGATATTCTTCTGAGATAAAATTGATGTGAACTCGCTCTTGCCACAAGCTAATTGATAAAGACATTAATATGCTCTAAAAGATAAGTCTCCTTTTCATACAGTGCTTTTGTCAGACTTGTCTGGTTCCATTCTTAATGTTCTAACGCAAACAGCATCATATATAATTAACTGTATATTCCACAATATCATCCGAACGCATTACATCCGATTTATGTTGCATTGCTAGTGCAACTATTTAAAGTATAATGCTATAATTGATCTTCTAAATTAAGTGGGTTAAGGCGCCAGCCATTACTATAGCTCAAAGGATTTTCGTGCATAATAACTAAATAATAAGGCCATCTAAAATCCGTTAGTCGTTGATTTACTACAACTTTCGATTCTTAAACAATGATAAATATATTAATAAGCCTAGCTGGAGTGTCAGCGTTCATATATTGATTAACTAGATAGCAGATCTTAGATAGCTGTGAGCAAGCCATTACTGATGAAACACTACAGATGAAATACTTAATATAAATAATTACTTTACAAATATATACATATGGGTTAATCGGGAATTAGTGTGTGTGCGTTATAGGTCATCGTCAGCGCATAATAAAGGAGTTGTTTTTATTGAAAAAGAAATACATGGGTAACTATATCGGTCTGAATAAATGTGTTCTATACTTATTGTAATAAAAATTCCTACCATTTGTCAAAGTTTCATATCAGCCTAGACTCCGACGAATTTCTCTCTCATAGGTTAATGTCGTTGTGTCACGTATTACAATTATGATTTCAAGACACACAAAAACATAACCATGGATATTTTGATTCCGAAAAAAAGAAAAAGAAATAAACTAACAAAACAAAATGTAACATTAATTGATATTAAATAAAATATATTGATTAACGTGTTAAAAATAAGCATAAGGCAAACTCGTCAGAAGAAAGAGCTACCCTTTTACAATAAAATGAACGTTTGAAATTACATCACCAGAAAGTTCACAGTTGAAATACTATAAAAACATGTGTACAATGTTTGTGATCAGTACATGTGTTGTTCCTGTTCCTGATTGCTTTGTTCTTTTTCTTCATAATGTTTTGCCGGTCATTTTTTGAGTTATGGACATTAAAAGATACAGTTTCATACTTACCTGTATGCTAAATTATTGTTTTATTGTTTTTGATGGGTAATTTGACTCTTTCTTTATTGTAAGCCGTTTGTCTGTCGTTTAATAATACTTAATTCTATAGAAATTAAAACGTCACCTTTGCTGACGAGGACTGATTTGTCCGAAACACAAGTCTAAAGAAATACGTTAAAAACATTCCCATTTGACTGCACGTACATTTTTAATTTTGGCAAGATAATTTTATCTTATTGTTTGGGTGTAGTTTTGTCCATCATTACAATCGTGAATTTTCCCTTCCCCCAATTTTGGCTTTTTAGCTTTGATTTACTGACGTATTGTCTTTTAGAGTTTAGAGTTAATTTTTTCTATAGCTTCCATTAATGACGACTTCGTCAAAGCTAGATCTGGATTTCGGGACGAGGATGTCTCGCACAGAGTTTTGGCTCTTTCCTCTTATAAATGGCATATTAATTGAAGGCATGTTTCAGATTGCATTTTTTACTATTCCCTTCCTACAAATCATAGCCTGATAATGCTATCTTGTAGTAGACTTGACTGGTGTTGCCTTTACGTTTGATTATGTTCAACTTTAATGCTAACGTGTTCTGTATCAAGAAGTGACGTTATAACCTTTTTGTCATATTGGAACAAATGAAAATGAAAAACAAGAGAACAATTAGGAAACGAAACGGCAACTCGAACCGGAATCAAATCAAATAGGACTGGGACAAGGGAATATGCCCTGCAACGGTGCTATTGTACCTGTACACTTATCCCGAAGTTAACACTATAATAGAATGACTCTATTCTCGTAAACTGGTTAAACACGAGATCACTTTTATGCAATGAGCGTGGTATGTTCACATGATAAAACGCCTCATCAAGTACCCAAAGATAAAAAAAAATGTACTTGTATTCTACGTTATGATCATGCAAAATTATTTGTTGCTTATGAAATCGAGCGAATGCCACCCTAATTAATTGAATAATTTTTTATAATTTTATTTTGCTTTTCATATCAACAATACAAACATACATGTACTTACAAGACAAGACAATATGCTATAAATTTTAAATTATCATCCAGTGCAACAAAATAATCAATAATATTGTTACAGTAAGTGCTATTAATGTAATTGTTATTATTGCATTTATTAATAATGTACATAAGTGTATCCCTTGGCTAGCGAAGATTTTCCCCTACGTATCAACTTTTCAATTAATGCTTTTAAGTTCTCTAACGTATTAAGTGGAAAGTTGATGCGTAGGGGGGGGGGGCATCTTTGCCAGTCGTGGGTTACGCTTATTTACGTAGATAAGCATGGTGGATAGTAACCCCGGGCTGGCGAAGATGACGGAGAAAGAAATAAGTTTTTCATTCAAATAATAAAAGTGATTCCCGTAAATTGCTATCTTCAATTTTATATTATTATTCTCTTGGAATAGTCTGGAAATCTAAATGCCAATAGTTAGTTCTAAAAGTTCTTGGAATAATTTAACATTTTAGAAAAAAAAATAGTCGAAAGATTTTTGTTTGTTATAATATGCATGATTATGTGTACGTAAACAAAATGGTGTAAAGATATCTAACTTAAATTGATATTGATTCCGTTTCTATTAAAGAGCGTTTACTAGCTTAATGTATGTTAAACGTAGCAAACTTCTGTGTATTAAAATCAAATTCAATCTGTTGTTGTTGTTATTGTTGTGTTGTTGCTGTTGTTGTTGTTGTTGTTGTTGTTGTTGTTGTTGTTGTTGTTGTTGTTGTTGTTGTTGTTGTTTTTGACATTTTAACAACTTAACCTATATCTGGATCACAATACAAACATGCAATCTGAAACATGCCTCCAATAAATATAATATTTATAAGAGGAAAGGGCTAATACTGTGTGTGAGACATCCTCGTCCCGAATTCAAAGTCTAGTTTCAAATGCAGCCGTCATTAATGGACGTTTTAGAGAAAATGAATTTAGAATAGACAAGACCTCGGTAAATCGAAGCTACAAAGCTAAAGCAGGAGGGCTAATTCTACGTCATCTGTTTTTCAAATACACTACCATACATTATAAAGTATATAGATCTATAACAAACAAAATGAAATATGCAAACTACATACTTGACTTGTACTTTTTTCCTGTTAGTAGCTTTCCTCCGTTTCCTCCCTGCTGTCAGCATAACGGACATATTTCCTCTTTACGTAAAAAAGACTTCTTTTAAAATTTCTAAATTCAAAAAATAACGGTATCACCGCAACAATATTCCAAACGTCTATACAACTGTTTTATGTCTTTGATGTTCGCTTCTTTAACTCCGATGTATTTCTCAGAATCTGGCTATTAGTCTCATGTCGTCATGGGAGTACCTTCCACCTCAACGGCAAATACCAATCTTGTCTAAACTCGCAAAAACAAACGCTGGGCGATTTCAGGTCACGTTATTCCAAAATTACCTGAAGCGTGATACTTTGTCATGTATGGTAGAAATAAGGCAGAAATATAACCAATAACCTGATCAAACCTGTCGGCTCGCAAACGTTAAGCCCTTTTATCAACTATGCTATAATGGGAATCGATGATCCGTATTTATTTTTAACTGTATAAATATTCACTTGCAGTTGAAATGCTTACCACTGAAGCTGTTGATGTGGGTAAAACGACGGCCTTGTCACTTTATAAAGAATAAAAGGCTACGCTTTAGAATAATATGATATAGGTGATTAGACGACATCGATCAATGTTCGAGGTTAACTCGATATCAGATCAAACAGCTTTATAGCGGAACTATGCTCGCGTCTTCCTTTTCTATAAAACTTGAACCTTTTACAGTCGACTTTTTATTATCGTGTATCCATACGAACAGGATACCCAAGAGTGGAAATCGATATGATGATTTTAATTTCAGGTGTAATTTGATACCTACCTTAACCTGGAGCGTCAAAATCTACTTGGAAATTCCTTCTTCAAAAGCAATTTAAAGGAATCGTTTGATAACAACCTTGAGTCTCGTGAAAATGTTCAAATCTATTTTTTTTTCTCTCTATCATGACATTGTAATTGTTGTCCATGATGTTTCAATATCGAATTGCCATCTGTGTGTAGAAACATGTATACTCATATTATCGCCAGAAGATATTTGGTTCATTAACAAGATGGGATGTTACAGAAATACAAAGGTTACATCGGCGTTTCTTTAAACACATACAATGTGAAAGCTATAGATTTTTTTCATTTCATAATGCGTTACGTTTCAGCTTTTAATTAAAGATATCACCAACACAAAGTTAATAACAATAAGGAAACAATACAGACAAGCTCTTGCAACTTATGTTGAGTCCCCCAAACACACTCTATCTCTCTCTCTTACTCTCAAAAGTATTTACATGTAATATATTATATTTATTGGAGGCTTGTTTCAGATTGCATTTTTGTATTAGTAACCAACAAATGTGTGTTTCGGGTAACATGTCCCAAGAAATATGGGTAGGTAAGGGGACATGACAAAATATCATACTTGTCCGTTGTTTTTGCCATTCTGTTTGTATGCATATATTGTTTAGCACCATCCGTTGTTTCAAAAATATTCTGAAGTCCAATACCAACACAGTCATACTAAAAATCCACATTTCTGTTTTGAATTGAGGAAATGAAATGCAAAAGAAAACTTCGAAAAACAAACTAGTTAATTTGACAAGCCAGAAGACCAATTATCGTTGCGTCACGTACCGGCATTACCTTTCATTTACAAAGAACAAACGTCAAAAAAAATATTACTCATGTTTATTTTTATATTTTTTATTTTTAACTTGTTTACATTAGTTTGTATTTATTAATCAATTTTAACACACGGTGCTACAGCTGTTTTTATTTCTTCAAGCATGCTGAATATGTTACCTTACTACGTAACTTAAAAATATAAACATAGCTACTACTTATCCATGTCAAGCTGAGTAATAAACAGTGAACATGCAAACATTTATTCATGTGATTAATGATAGTTGCAGTCCAGAAAATTCACACTGATCATGATCGCATATTTGTTTAGCTGTTCTAATTGTAAAGAAGTGAAGTAGTAATGTTCAGATTTTGTTAGCTTAAAAATTTGGATAGATAACAAAATCTTCTCTCGGTTGACAAGTACTTATTAGGTCTTTCTATGAAAAAACTAAAGGTAAAATTGTGACGGAATTAACGTCGCAGGTGTCCTCAACCAATATGAGACATGTTGCTATCATTATAGATCATGGGCTGCTGGTGTATATGATGCATCGCCCACTTAGAGGTCGTAACATTTATAATACAAAAATGCAATCTGAAGCATGCCTCAAATAAATATGATATCTATT
>JAUMGZ010123768.1:0-17291 GCA_032359645.1 Pododesmus macrochisma
AGTGAGACAGCACTATAAAGTCGCCATCAGTGCGCACTGTCACAAGCAGGCACCATCTCGATATGACCTTAGATGTTAAAAGGGACGTTAAACCCCAATGAAACAAACAAACAAACAAAATATTCTGGTTACGCATCATTTGCGTTATGGTGATTTTGCAGTATATGGGCGTCATAATGATCTCCGTAATGGTGATCTTGCAGTATATGGGCGTCATAATAATTTTCGTAATGGTGATTTTGTAGTATAGGGGCGTCATAATAATTTCCGTAATGGTGATTTTGCAGTATATGGGCGTCATAATGATTTCCGTTATGGTGATTTTGCCTTATAAAAAAGGTTGCTTTCCTTTGTAATTAACACCAAGTCACAACCAATTAAATTGATTTATTACAATAATTTTTTATCTTTTCTCGATGCATTGCTATAATCTTATTTCACAGAGAATTTAACTTTAAATATATTTTATTGTGTACATGTTTGTTAAATACAATCTTCTGCATATACAGTGAAACCTGTGTATAAAAACAACCCAAGGGGAATACAAAGAATGGTCCTAATAAGCAGGTGGTCGCTATGTAGAGGTAATATTGAAATGAAATGCTCCATTTTGGACCTCACGAAAGTGGTCTTTATAAGCAGGATGTTTTAATATACAAGGGTCGCTAAAGCAGGTAACACTGTACTATCAACATTAATACGTCCTGTAAACTTACGGTCGTACGACAAGTTCAATCTCCCCGTTTGGCTGATTAATGATCATCTGCACCTCCTCATATGACTTGGCTGATAATTCAAGACCGTTCCATTCCACAATCTGATCACCTGGGAACAATGTTTACACCATGATCACTTTGAATTATTTTTTTTAAAAGTGTGTTAGATATAAAATACATCACAACTCAAAAGAAATCGTTGCCAAATAACAAAATATGACAAGATAAAATATGTACACTGTCAAAATTAGTAATTGCAAAATAAAAAAATAAAAAAATAAAACAAGACTTATAGAAATTATCAAGCGAAGTATTTGCTAAAATGACAAAACATGGCTGATTTAAAGTGTACAATGTCAGATAATTTACTTTCACAATGTCTACATTTTCAAATGTTTGTTTACATTGTTCTTCAAGTTCATATCGTAAAGTGACAGCTCATTTTACAATCTTATAAGAGCGAAAAATACAAAGCCATTTCATGTAAGATATGAATACAAATTGAAACAAGACGGCTTGATTTTTTACAGAAAGTGACAAAAGTGTATAACGTCGCTACCAGGGATACATACACTGTATATATGAAGACAACACTAGACATGGTGATAGATTTGTTAAATATATCTATAATCAAATGAAGTCAGTAAATAAACAACATGTCAAATTAATTTTTTTCAAGTAACCTTTAACTTTGATTAGCAAGGGAAATTATACTGAAGTACATCTTTAGAAAGTAGGCTGCTGATCACTGCATAACGATAATGTTTACGAGAACAGACGATATATTGGGCTATCTATCTATCTGTAATTTTAACAGAGAACATATTTGGCTATCTACCTATCTGTAATTTTAACAGAAAACATATTTGGCTATCTACCTATCTGTAATTCTCCATGAAGTTGATCTGCCACTCCGCCTGGATATATAGCTGTTACATACGCTCCTACCTCCGTCGTACCTGGTACCGTGGTGCCGCCTACTATCTTCATACCTATACCGTTACCTGCTTTAACGGGAAAATAAAATAATACAATATCACTTATCCTGAACGTTAAATTTGATATCAGTAAAATATATATGCGTCTGATATTCTTTTTTTTATAATAATTTTTTTTCTGTTATATATTTATATTTCAATTTATTAGTCATTAATTTAGTAAAATTGAAGATTTCTCAATAAGATTTTAGTCGCTGTTTTAACGTTTGAGTTTTACCTTTTATTGAGCGATCCTTTGGGTCTCTGGTCAATAATATTCTCTTCGTCTCGAACTCGTACTTCTTTCGCTGTGGTTTTGCCTTAAAACAGCGTAAAATTAAAATGAACTATTAGTATCTGTACATGAATTCAACGACTTACAAGGGGTTCGTATTCATAACATTAGACATGTATAACAGATTTAAAAACTACTGGGTTAAAAGACATGTAGTGGGTGTTTCTGCTCCATTGCTACACTTTTTTTTCTTTATTCTTCAAAATAACTGTTCTTCCGTTTATATATTCTATTTTTCTTATTCTTTTTATTATTGTTGCCCTTTTGCTGTCTTTCTCCCTCATTTATTACACTGTTGAATATGTTGTTCCTTATATTAAACTTCCGTTCCGTTTCAGTGTACAGACCAAGATTTCTTTTCAAGTACTTTTGATTGTATTTAATGATAATAAGATAACATCTTTCCTGTAAATGTACATGTAGTATGGATCATTTGGGTTCTTACTCCTTGTCGTACTATCGTTACTGCTTTGCTTTCATGATACTGTTGCTGAGTCTATTCTGTCAATGGTTTTCCACCTTTAGTATTTCGTCACGATATATAGAAGCCCAAGTCGCACTGATAGGTATTGAGGACAAGGTATTACTACGTTTTTAAAAACAGTAAGACAGAAATAAACATAATTTTTTTTAAAACATAGTCCTGATGCATGTCAGATGAGACAATACGTAGTAAAACATTCCAAAACGCAGCGGAACATACTAGAAATCCAATAACACCTAACACTCCAAGCGTATGGGTAGGAAACGTACCACTACCTAGCTCTCAATCCCTGACAGTGTTACTAGGGCTTCGGGGACAGATTCTTATGGTGACGTTTCCTTTTTAATATGGAATTCAAAAGTGTTGCCATATACCACAAGTACACGGAGGCATCACGACGGGTGACACATGTGTAGCAGGAAACGCTTAAACTCCTTCGCGGACACCTGGTTTTGCTTCAAAGTTTTTAATAGAATTATATTTTTGTATCTTTGTTCTTATTTCTTTGCACGTCTAATGTTTTTATTTCTATTTGCCAATGTGCATGGACTTACGGCTTTTGAATATCGTTTTGGGTTTCATTCTCAATCTCTCATCTTACCGGTTTTTTTCGTTCAAGCTGCTTCAGGATGGTAACCCCTCCCTCCGTCATATGCTTCATAATGGGTTCATCAGCATCCACGCTGTTATCACTCTCTACCCGGTGCATTGCATTCAGGAGATCTGACGGTGATAAAGTACAAAGGCTAAAACTAAATACAGAATCTACATTCCCAAACGGAACAAGACCTCTAGGGGTATAAAACTTTCACTGAACTAATTAATGTTAAAGTTACTTAACATATGAAACCAAAACAATTCTTAAACGGCATCGGCACACATTGGATCTTAGATAGAGTAGAGTTCAACAGAGGCCACGTGATAAAAGCCACCCTCCCTTCGCGGTAAATAACGCAGCTTCAAATATGGATACGAACTTATTAGAACTCTTCAAAATAAAGTGCTTACAAACAAACCATTTAAGATTCCAGAGTTCATTTTTTTTATATTTTTAATAAAAAAAAATACTTTCTATAAATTACATGCTTTTTCCTCCAATAGCGGTAAAAAATTCTAGACATTAATATCCACACATTCTAATTTAAGTCATTTTTAGTAAATTCTAACTTGGAATAAACTCGTATTTTTGTGATTTCTGTGTGTGTTTTTATTCATTTTGCAGCTGTTCATTAGATTTCTTCGGACAAGGTATGCAAATATAGAAATGTTTCATATACCTATTATAATGTATGTGTGTAATTGATAAACAACAATATAACAACTATGTGTGTAATTGATAAACAATAATAATACAACTATGTGTGTATTTGATAACCAACAATATAACAACTATGTGTGTAATTGATAAACAATAATAATACGACTATGTGTGTTATTGATAAACAACGTTAAGACACTATGTGTGTAATTGATAATTAATGACAATACGACTGTGTTTGTAATTGATAAACAAGTTGAATCCGAACCGAATTCAGTTGGCATTCATATCGCCTATGAATGCCATCACTCATTGCTTATCGTTTAGTTTCTCATTGATTATCGTTAAGTTTCTCATATAAACTATTTAGAATAATCCGTACCGTTCAGTTTGTTACATTGGGATAGCAAATGGTAAGTATAAGTATTGAACTGTTTTCAGCTGGCATTCATAGGAACTGCTTAAATAAATGTAGTGTACATATAAGTGAAACACAATAAAATAACGTCCTTACCATCTACCCCTAAGGTGAACTCTGCAGACGCGGGCCGACTTCCGATGCCAATTTTGTGGATTATCTTTCTTGATTTATCCTTAACGTCACCAAGAAGTGGCATTGCCGGTGTCGAGTCACTAGGAGGACTAGTTTCCGTATCTGAAAATGTGTCTTTGGATGGATATTCAATATCTGTTCGAGTTGAATGAAGTTCTGGCAGTGTTATACTGCTTGAAATTACAGGATCTCTCGATGGGTCGACCTTATAGAAATAATCATCCATTTGTTGATTACTTGGTTTAAATGTGTGTGAAGAATCTACGTTGGTACTATACAGATATGGACTAGAATACGCTGTATGCATTTCTTCCGCTCGTTTGGTAGTCCGTCTTGACGCTTCTTGCTTGTGCGCAAGGTATTCGGTAGAACTATAATTTGTTTGTTTCTGGAAGTTTTCTATTGACCCCGTTTCATCGTCTGTACGTTTTTCACCAAAATCATTATCAGAAAGATCTTCATCGTCGTCCAGAGGTTTTATAATACCCGTCGGGATTGGTCTGGAAGGTGGATATACATAATCAGATGTCCTTGGTATATCATCATAGCTATGAACAAGTGTTTGTCTCCCTCGAGTTAAATTCAGTAACTCTGTCTGAAGCCTAGATGTTTCCTCTAATTGTTTTTTGCGTTTTTCTATTTCATTTTGAAGTTTTTGTTTCCTATCCTCCCTACTTTTGATCTCTTCGTCAAAATTGTTGGGAGTCTGTTTGGTTTTTTCTGTTAAATGAGACTCGGAGTGGAATTTTGACTTCATTCCTGGCAACAAAGAATTTTCTGGAGGCGATAACTTCTTTTCCTCTGAATTGCTTGAAAAGAACATTTTTGCATAAGAAGATGGTCTAGTTTTCTTGTGGCGAGAGGTAGGTTCTGAACGAATACTGTCATTATCACTTAATCCAGATTGAGAACTGTCGTCCGTTATATATTTCAAATGAGAAGTATCGCTTGTTGACGATGTTTTTACCTTCGTCTGCAAGTCTGACTCTATATCTTTGTCCTCTTTGATTGGTGAAAATTTCGAAATCATAGGGTCTGACGTCTGCCGCTTATGACGCGAACGCCTTTGTACAACCTGAGGCGCGGACCTTGAAGAAGGAAGCTGTTGAGAACCACGTTTTTTACCGTTTTGTGCTACATTTTTATTTGGTCGCTGTTGCATGGTTCGCTTCAGTTGAGATTTAGCATAATCCGTACTTAATTTGAGTTCACCTATTTGCAACTGTAGAGCTTTTATTTCCTCGAATTCCTCTATCTTACGCCGCCTCCCTTCGGTTGCCCGCCTTAATTCGTCTTGGAGTCTCTTCTTCAACGACTTCATAGCTTGTGTTATAGGTGCACCGTAGATATTAATCAATGAATCTATGATTTGATCAGTTTCGTCCTTGTCTTTCATAAGCTGATCATTTCTTTCTATTGACGACATTCTCTTCAATTTAACTTTTTCTGGAGGTATATTTGCCTTCACATCCTCGTTAAAAATTTGCTTAGTTGATTTGTCAACGTTTGTCTCCGACTTATCACTCTTTATATAATTGCCATTGCGCTTATCCATATTACTTGGTTTGTCCAAGTTATTCATGCCAGGTCTCTGTTTTGTCCACATTGCAACCTCGAAGTCGTCCTCGTTCATCGATTCATCACTTGTAGACGAGGGCGTTCCATACCCTACACGTTTTCTTCTATTCTCAGCACGTGTATGCGCTTTGCGTGACGCCGATTGTTGATTTTTGTGCTTCGTTGAATTGTTTGACGCCTCTTCATTCGCAGGTATTGGTGGTAGCTTTCTCCTAGTTTTCTTTGACTCTTGAGATACCTACAATTCAAATGTATTAAAAACACAACATGTCAACAGAATTATGATACGCCATTAGCTGCGTTGAGTTATGTTGCTTAGCTACCGAACGCTTTTACAAAAGCCCACAGCACCACTAAGGATAAATCACAAACGAGTACGTATTTATCGGTATGTGATAAATGGCACGAATTACTATTTACCTTCAGAGTGTCAAATGCAAATTCAGTTACAGTGTAAAAACGCGATCGATGAAGCATTACGTGCTTTACATTATCACGTGACCATGGCATTATTAACCTTTCACATTTGCGTAATGATCAAAACGATTCAGTGTGATCGCATCGTGCTGCCCGTCTAATCGATTCTAAAATACGTTTGAGAGAAGCAATGAAGCCCAAATCACAAACAATATCGGCAATAGTTAAATATGGAGTGTGTTTACGGAAATACAATTATAGACAATGCAATGTACTGATTTACATCAATTGATTACAACGATTCGTGTGTTAAATGTATGTTCCATGCACGTCATGCGCTAACGTAATTCAATATATTTTATCGCAAAAAAGGAAACAAAAATGCACAGTTATCGCATATAAAGTAAACATACGTTTCTCTTCAATTACAAGTATGCATGTAAAAGTATTTACAAACGGATACACATATGGATATGTCCTAGACGATTGTCGTATTAATATGGCGATGGAATAAGCATGTTTAATGTTTTACTCAAATTCTTACTATATGACAGTTCGTTTTTATAGCGCGGTGGCCCAATGGTAAGGGTGTTCTCTTCGTTCTGGTAGACTGGTGCTATTATCTAAGGTATTGGGATCGAATCCCGGTCGCGTCAAAGCCTAAAACGTTAAAAATTAGGCAATCTTCTCGCTCCCCGCTAAGCGCTTGTATTACTGGGCAGGAGGATGACTTGTTGGCTTGGTGTCAGGATAATGTGACGGAGTTAAGTATCATCTCAATGTGGTTGCGGCGTGATATTTCAGTGAGACAGTACTATAAAGTGGCCATAAGTGCACACTGTCGCAAGCAGACACCGTCTCGATATGACCTTTACATGAGTTTAATGGACGCTTAACCTCAATAAACAAACAAACAATACATGTTCGAATCGAAAACCACATTTATAATGGACTTAAAATTAAGACTATATGCACGTATATATCGATGAAGAAATTGAGAAATTCGTGTTTTTTACTATATCTGTATTCCTTTTTGATTTTATAAGTAAAGTTTAAATTCCAGAATCAGTTGGTAATACAGAGTAAAACACCAGAGTTTTCTTTTAAAGGAACTTGTATTAAAAATGCAGTTAAATGTTCCTACACATTGTTTCT
Source organism: Pododesmus macrochisma (assembly GCA_032359645.1). Taxonomy (NCBI): domain Eukaryota; kingdom Metazoa; phylum Mollusca; class Bivalvia; order Pectinida; family Anomiidae; genus Pododesmus; species Pododesmus macrochisma. The sequence goes on from JAUMGZ010123768.1 coordinate 7,434, forward strand.
CTCTGTGATACTAATGTAGGCAGTATGGCTAAATATTCAAGTGAGGTGTTTGGAAGTCACAAAGACCCTGATATTGCAGTTCAGTGGATTTGTGAAAGAGAATATTCGGTGTTAACAAGGTAACCCAAAGTCACATTTTGAGCTAGTAAGAACACTGTTAACTAGCAAAAGAACAGTAAGAATTCTTAAATATTTGCATATAATTACATTTTTACCAGTGAAGTATAGAGAAATATCCTTTAGATAAATCTGTTATCCTTCACCTGTGAAAATAACAGTTATTATCACTGGCGATATCCATCCACGCTAGAATGGTTTACGAAGTAACATTTTTATATCACTGTCTGTAACTTTTATTAATTTTAAACTATTAAAACCGTTTATTACATTATTTAAAACGTCTGTGATGCTTTTATATGTGTTTCTTATCTATTCTATAAGAACTACTTTCTGTGCGCACTTATTGATGCTGGGGGTAAAATGTATCACGACACTACAGTTGATTCAAGATGCAATAAATTTCAAATGGTAAAAATAGATAAGGAAAATGTAATAAACTGAAAATTCAATGTTGTTTTCTTGAATATCATAATCATAACTATAAAAAGAAAATTAAAAATTCTTAAATGTTGACATGTTTTGTAATGTTTTAATTTTTTTTACAAAGTTTTTAATATTTTGTGTTTTCAGTATTTGAATTTAATTAGAATTGTAAACATTTGACAGCCTCTGTGAGTAAAAAAACCTCATATCTATCTTGATCATAGAGACACATTGTGGTTGAGTAAAGAGCATATTAATTTTCAGTATGTTTAACCCATTACTGTTCATCATATGCATGACCAATGTATACGAAAGCTGGAGAGCGTTTTTTCAAAATTTCAAAGTAAAATGTCTTTTGAGAAACGTCTTGGTTTTTCATATCAACTAAGTTGTCTACCATTGTGCTAAACGTTGTGCCCAAAAGCATAACCTATTTTTGTCCAAAAGTTAATGCCTTGAACAATCTTAGTTTTTTAGCCAAAAAAGGTGGTACGCAAGCAAGCATTACATTCTAAGTCGTCTAGTTTATAATCCCAAATTAGTTACTCTCTTGCAACCCAGCCCAATCATTGGACAGCAAATAAAAAAAGAATCGTTGAAATTGGTCCAGTGGTTTTGTAGACTTAAAATTTGTGAAACGCTATCAACAGAGGGCAGACGGACAACACGTCTTTGGAAAGGACAACCTTAAACATTTTGTCCAGATAAACTATAAACTTCATGTTGCAAAAGAAAATGTAACGTTCAACTACACTCTTAAATTAAGTCATATAACTTGAAAATACCTGCTCAAATTTTCGTATTCTATCCCTGACTTTCGTCTCCACCAGAGACTTTTCCTCAAAGCTTTTATTCAATTGAGGCAAACGTTTTGTTGGTGCCGAATCGTCGTCAAAGTCAGTCCCTGGCGAGGACGGGGAGTGAGGCTTTGGTGGCGACGAATCAGAGTCAGGCGGCGTGACTGGTGAAGGAAACGGATACACTTCTCTGTCTGGGGAAGATGAAGGCGACACCGACGTACTGTCAGAATAGTCCCTTTTCAAGGAAGATCGAGATTCAGGACTAGGTGGAGAATCCAATACTTTATACTGCGGCGACATACTTTGTTCTTCAGCTTCAATGTGTCGGATTAATAAGGGATCGGGTTTGGCTTTCAGGTCTTTAGCTTTTCGACGTTTCTCGTCCGAGTCTTGTTTCTGTATAGGACTTCTGTCTTTTGAGAGATCATTACATTTTGCCCCATCCAGAGACATATTCATGTTACTGTTGTGCGCGTTATTATTATTATTGGCATTGCAAAGCACTTTATCTTTACTTGGTATTACTATACTAACATATGGATTTGGGGAAGACGTGGTTGACTCAACAGTTACTCCTGCAGCAGACTGACAATTATTTTGAGACGATTTTGTTGTTTTGTGCTGTTTTGAGTGCTTTTTAGAATGAGCAGCAATCATTTCTGCTGTTGGTTCCGGTAATTTTCGTCGAGGTCGGGGAACGGGTTTAGGTTTGTCGGAAGGATCAGATTTTGATGTGACATTTTTATCTAACGTATCTTGAGAATTCATTCGAACCCTTGAACCACTGTCAGAAACAAAAGATGCGTTTTCAGTATTGACTATTCCTATCTCACTTTTTGTAATAGTATCCGTATTTGAGGACTTCTGAGACAAAGTCGTGCACGTAAACGGGGGTGCAGAAGCACTGCATATTGAATTATTCACACTTTCACAACTAAATATATCATCCGATTTTGAATTACTTTCCGATATTGAATCAACCACATCTCCATTTAATCCAACGTCATCACTTTGAAGCAATTCACATATATTTTCAACCCTATCATAACGCTTTAATCCGTAATATGTAATGTTTTCATCTAGATCCTCCACAGGCTTGAAGAAATTATCGTACTCCTCGTCATCATCGTCTTCCTCCTCTTGCGACTCCCTCCTTCGCCGTTCCTCCTCCTGCTTTTCAAACATGTCTTCCTGTTCTGCCTCCTCGATGGAAGGTGATACGTCTAATATGGGAGACAAGTCTATCACGGGCGACCAATCTGTAGATGGTGGCCTCACTTTTTGTCGTTTTGAACCCTGATAATCAATTGGTTTAGATGAAGGGTCGGCTAATTCAACTTCTTCCATATCATCAGAAGCATTGTCGAAATAGCCGGGAGATATAGGAGATGCACTCTCCGTACTCTCAGTATCCTGCGAGTCTGGAGATATCTGATCGTGTTCGTGAACTGGAAGAACTTGAAGATTTGTAGGCGAAACTGTCATTTGTGTAAGATTAGCTGTATTGCTTGCAATTGTTGCTGCATAAGTTGCTAGATCTATAGCCACTGTTGTGTCTGTGAGCTGAACTCTACCCGTATCAACATCGTGCAAGTTATGAATTGGTTTGCTCTCTGGCAGTTTTAATAAAAATGGTTCTCCCATTGCTGAGCTATCGAAATCGTCGTCTGGTGAGGATTGTAAGTTGTTAACAGCAGCAGCAACTGCACCATAATGATTGTCTGCATTGCAATGTGTTTGACCTTCACTGAAATGATCTTCACTGAAATGATCATCACCACTACCCTGTCTAGGGGGAGGCAATTCATACGTGAAATGTCTATGACTGTCTTTTGGTGAGACTGGAGATGTAGAGCGCTTTTTACCGGGATATGAATCTTTTCGTTTTGGAGAAAATGGCGGACTTTCAAGACCTTCTCTCCAACTTGGGCTCCTTCTTGGTGACGGACTTAAATTTGATTTTAATTCATCTTGTATATCTGAATCATATTTATCTTTCTGTTCATCCATAGAGGATTCTCCACCTTTAAAGTCTTCCATTTCCTCAGCGAATGCACTTGCAGCAAGCGCAACACGGGCTTCGTTCATAACGGCCAGTGGAGCTAGTCTATTCTCTGTGTCTGTACTAACGGCACTATCCGTAGTCTCCTCGTCCGATGATGTGGCACTATGGGACCGTGGAATATTAAGAGACCTAGGACGATGTTTCCTACGCAGTCTGCCACTATCGTCACTACTACCAATGCTCATCATGGAATAGTCATCACTTACTTCGTCCGTACTCATTGCATCGCCTTGATAATAATGCATAGAAACGTCCTCCATATCCACATCTGATATCGAGGTTTCTGAATCACTTTTTGCCCCGTGTCCCATCGCTGTAAATATAAAAGACAGCCTTAGTTCAATACCATCAAAAGACAACTGAGTTGATAAATGTGTATTAGGTTATTTTTTCTGTGTGCGTCCCACGTTTCCCATTTGTGTGCCAATGTCCATCGACTCACGGCTTTAGTATATCATCTTGCTTTTTTGTATTTACTACTTAAATCAGCGTATAACTTAATTTTATATGAATGTATAGTAGTTCGAACTTTATTTATCTAACCTTGCTGTTCTTAATTTATAATAAGCAAATTTCTACATACATAATGACTATAAAATCAATTTAAACTTATATTTACGCAATATTTTGAAAAGCGTTCATTTGATCACTAGATACAATGCATTGAATGCAATTTAATTCTAAAGTAAATATAATGAAGGTAAGTTATAAGCGTGAAACCAAATTCATGATGCAACAAAAAATATTTACAGCAATACCAAGAATAACTAAAACTAACTAATAACTGAACAAAGCTGTAAATGTCAAAAACCATAAGCACTAAAACTATTTCAGGACATAACAACACTATTTTAAAGACTTTGCAAAACCCATTGGCTTTGAATGCAGAAATTCCAATATAACGAAAGCGAGCCGCTCTTGGCGACATAATCCCCAAATTCACACGAAGATATGAATGTTGATATGGCGGGATGGGAAGAATATAAGTTCATTGACTAAAATGTTGTCTTTACATATTCGAATTACAAATAGGGTTGTGTGGAACCACTCCAGCACGTATTTCAAACTATATTAGTATACCTTATTGATGTAACAGTAGCGCTGATTGGCTACAGTGTACCGCATGACAGGGAAATAAAACATCGAATATTCCTATTCCTGAGGCGCGCGCTCTATGGAGATTCGATGTTTTATTTCCCGGGAGTACGTGCAACACATTAAAGAATCAGTGCATTGTGCATACTGTTACAGGCCTAGTTTGTTTTTTCGGTAAAATAAACTATTTATGACCCTGTAAGCTTGGCCGCTTAAGGTAAATAAAATTTCAAATCACCCCGCTTCCAGGGCCATACATGTATAGTATCAGTTACCTTGATCTTAGGTATATACGGTCAAATCTGTCTACAAAAGACCACACAAGAGACCAGAAAAGAGTTGTCTTTATACAGAGATGGTCTTGATAATACAGAGACAAATAAGTGTGATTAGACACCAAGAAAGTTAATTTAGTGGTCGTTGTGTACAGATGGTCTCTTTATAGAGGTGGTCGCTAGAGCAGGTTGCAATGTACACAATCTTAGGTATTCGGTCAAATATGTCAACAAAAGACCACACAAGAGACCAGAAAAAAGTTGTCTTTATAAAGAGGTGGTCATTATAATACAAGGACACGTAGGTGTTATTAGACATCAATGGAGTTGATTTTATTAGTCTGTGTGTACAGATGACCTCTTTATAGAGGTGGTCGCTAGAGCAGGTTGCAATGTACACAATCCGAAATTAAAGTAACCTTGACCTTTCGAAACCTGGAAACTTCAAGCTATTATCCAACCAAAAACATAATTCAAAAACGCACTCAAATTAATATCTCCTATAGTGTCTATGCAAAAACAAACTCGTCTTTATACACACGGACTGGTGGCGAGTGTTACGATCATACACCCCAAATTTTACGGGATAAAAGAGGTATACATATCAAAAATTAGTACTTATAAAAATGGCTAAAATGTATTTTCGTAATTGAATGAAGATTTAAATTTCCTTTGGCCATTAAAGGAAAATTTGAAACGATATTAAGCAGACCTAATCTATGTGGTTTGCGTTTACGTAGCTTTCAAAATCTTGGGTAAAATGAAAGTTGGCTGTTGATAAAACAGTTCGTTTTATTCAATTTCTACATACAACATAAACATTTGGAAGAAGAATGGCGTACTTCACAAAGTGATAAACTAGTTCTGCTTTGACGACAAAGAACGACAGAAAATAAACACAATGGTGAAATGTTAGTAAAATTAGGTAAACTCTTTATTTATAGTATTGACAATTACAAAATTAGGTTGAATAGATTGATGGTGAGATTAAAATGATCTGGGTTTCTTCAGGTGAACGTGTCTAACACAGCTTAGAGTCAATCTGCATTTGGGACTTTAACAATGACACATGTGTAACCGCAATCACTATAATACCCTGTGTGTATGAGTGATTTCTTATGGTAACATATGCTTCTTTTGTAACAGTGGAAGGGGTTGACATACACCGGAATGACACGAAAGCTTCGCGGCGGATGACACATGTGTAAAAGGAAATGCTTACCATATTCGCTTCTAGTGTTTAATAGAAGTTTGTGATGTTTCCATTTTTAGTTAATAAGTGTAAATTGGGTTATTTTTTGTGTGCGTCCAACGTTTCTTTTTGTTTGCCCATGTCCAAAGACTTGCGGCTTTAAAACATCGTCTTGTTTTTTCTGTGTGCGTCCCACGTTTTCCTTTTGTTTGCCCATGTCCATGGACTTACGGCTTTATAATATCGTCTTGGTTTTTCGTATTTACTACTGTTGTATGATTAATTACAGTCTAATTTTTGTTTATCCTTAACACTGTCAAATTAAAGATAATTTATTTTTATTCAAATTAAAACAAGAAGATTTGGGATCAACACCGACCGAATTGAGAAAATTATTGATAAGTGAGAAATTTATTGATAGAAAGTAAAAACATCAAAATGATTTTTTAAAAAAGCAGATTTTCAGTCACATCCTTAAGTTGATTTAAGTTACACAGGATATTCAATTTTAACCACTTAAGTCGGGTTGATTAAAATACACAGGGGATACAACTTTAACCAAATAATTCTTAAGGTGAATTTTTAAAACAAAAATAAAACCCATATAATTGTCAAGGTATATGTGTATGATTGGTTATTCCTTGTTCATATTAGTATCTACAAATGTCGGTTAGTGGTGTAATGTGTAATTAATCGAATTGAATTTATAAAAAAAAAGCACTGGCTATAAAAGCAAAGAATTTAAAATACATGCAATGAATGAAGAAATAAATTGACAAGATGTTGAGGTTAATCATAAGTGTATTCACCACAGCTCCCGACCATTGTCATCAGTACTCCTGTAACGAAGACATAAGTCTCTGTAGTCACACCTGTAGTCACACCTTAGTCACACCTGTAGTCACACACACCTGTAGTCACACCTTTAACTACTCGTATGGGAGGCAATACAAGTACAACTCAATTTGCTTTAAAGGTAATACTGGTTATCTTTTTTTCATTTTACTTTGGGTAATTTTTGGGTTGTTGGTGTCGATGATTAATTATTAATTCGTTTTATGCTTCAAGCTTTGGGGTTCGAGTTTTACGTTACTGGAACGTTAGGAACAGCACTACAGCTACATTAGGCAACTCACAAATAGGTCTGTTTTAGGTAACACTAGCAAAAAAATTCGTAGGTGAGTTTTTCTTCGTGTGTGTGTGTGTGTGTGTGTGTGTGTGTGTGTGTGTGTGTGATTTAATATAAGAAAACTATTTTTGAAGTTTGTCAGAAGTATTTTTATCTTTTATTCGAGTGACACACCCATCAGAGTGGAGCCCTAGCATTTGAACAAATCTAAATCGCATTCATTCGCGTATGCTTCCAATCACGTTTGGTTGAAATTCTTCCCATTGTTTTTGAGTGAAAGGAACCTTCATCCGAAACCGCGTAGCCAATTTTTGGACCCGATTGTCAAGCCTTGGAGAAACTTGGTTATCATATTTGCCTTATAAATTATATATAGAGCTTTAGGCATTGTATTTTATAGAGAACTTTTAAAATTGTGTCAAATGTTCCCAATTTATAATACTTTGTCGACATGTTTGAAATTTGACCTCAAAACACGTAACTTATTTTTATCGCAAGAGTCACGCCTTGAATAAATTAACTTTGTTTTACATGCCCCAAGATTACTAGAAATGTATCTTCCAGCAATAAACCCTTAGGGGAAGATTTCAAAATTCTGAAATCCTATCAATGTTATCTAAACTAATTGTCAACTAACGGTTTTATGTGTAGAAATCAACAAATGGAAGTCGAATCCTGTCATTTTATTCCTAAATAGCACAGCTATGTACCATGAAACACCAGATATACAAAAACAAAATAATTTTACCTGTATTCAAGAAAATACACTTCTCTTGAAAATATTCATTGCGCGCTTTATATAATTTGGAGAGACTTAATTCTTCCTAATTGAACCTCTACAAATCATTTAATAGCATGTTTTAATAAGAACTGCATTTATTTGAAGAGAGATGTAATCACTTGAGTTTCTAGGGGTGTAAATGAATAAAACCTCTCTTCCGATAAATTAAAGAGAAGTGTAAATATTTAAAAATATCTGTATTTTATTTTTAGAGAGGTATAATTTGGTTTATACCATATTCAATTCGCTCTTTAAAAAGGAAACATAACTTTAATTCGATGTAGATTATACCAAACTTATTGATTGAAAAATAACCGTAAATCATATGATGGCATACTATCACATTCCCGTTTGAAGTAGGTTTAAAAACTTAACAATAAAGATGAACCTGTTATGGAAACAACAGTTATTTCATGCTCCGAGTAATAATATGTGCAAATGAATATTTTTTAATCAAGCTTTCGATTAACTTATAGTATTATGAAAACATATTTTGCAAGGTTTCATCTTAAGAGATTTTTAAGCAACTGAATTTCAATTAAGATCAAAAACTCATTATACATATAGACTAACAAAACACACAGCATTGCCAATAATAGATGTCAGCAGTGTACAATATCAGATATTGGCGTCATTCCCACAATTTCTTAACTCACCTCGAAGTCGTGATTGTCCACCGGATGTAGAGGGCGCGTTATCAGAACCCGGACTATCTACTAAGGCAAGAGATTCTCGACTTCCGTCAGAGTTATGATTGACTTCTTTAAGAGGCACAAGAGGTCTCTGTTCTTCAGTTTGTTTAATTGCTGGAACAGGTTTTTGGTGTGTTACATAATCCATTTCTACAGAAACAGACATTTCAGATTCTGGGTCAGAGTGTGACCTATATTTTGACGACTGTTTATGCACTTTACGCGAAGCTTCCGTTTCCGGGTCAGATAAAGACCTATCCAGCGAAGACCGACTGCCATGCTTATCCTAAAAAGCAAATTTTTAAAAATAACTCTTAAAACGCATTAAAGTTAGTTTAGTTTTTTTTTTAATTTATCAGTGTACAACCTGGATCACCGAGTATATTTATTGACTAAAAGTGGACCCACAGCAAAGCTCTAGATGTTTTACTAAGGCAATATGACTCATCCTTATTATCCATCCTTGGAAAGATTAGAAAACTGAAAATACATACCTTGAAGTTATTGATATTTTTTAGATAAAACATATTTTAAAAACAAAAAACATTCTCAATCAAGTATCTACATAAGTTAAGCAATACAGCTCATATTTGAAATAAAGCCAAAACAACAGTTTAACCCAATCATTCAATGCTTTCGTTATCAATTCTGATAAAAAGGGCCATAAAAGAAGGTGGGTTTACATGCAATTCTCTATATTCCTTTTTTCTTTGGACGTCTGTGGTTGGGGTATTTTTTTCATTTAGAAAAAAGTCGTATTCACCTGTCAATAACAGTCATTGTCTTTAACCCCCTTCTATTTGGATGTTTTTAATTATTTGGTGTGGCACTATAATCATGTCAATTTATGTTGTGATGGGAGCCTTTGAAATGTGAACTACAATGGCATATAGTTAATGTTTACTAAGTGAAACTGTAGTTGTAATTACAAATAAATGTCCAAAGTCATCTTTACCATGGAACAAAGTCACTGTTTCAAGATATGTTTAATTGTTAAGCTAATTTCTGATCTGGGGCAAGGGTAATCACCAAGTGAATTGTAAATTGCATATTCTTTGTGTTTTAAGCATAACAACGTGTATGTTGGCCCACCAATGCATTAAACACAATTTGTTTAATTAGGGCTTAACGTCACGTCTAGAATCTTTCACCGATATTGTGACAAAAGACCAAAGGAGAAAAACCAAAAGATAGGACAAAAAGAGAAGTGGCGACAGGAACGGGAAACGAAAGGAATAGAGATAGTTCAGAAAGAAGGATGAGCCCACGCAACGGCGTTTCCGCCT
>JAUMGZ010123879.1:0-17290 GCA_032359645.1 Pododesmus macrochisma
TGATGTCAAAAGGGAAAATTGTGTGTGAAAAATAGGGAGACTCCCTCCTAAATAGGGAGAGTTGGCAACTATGTTAATGATTTTTTCATAGAATTTCTTCGCATTGTGTCTATGTATGAAATCCAACACAGCTAACTACAATGCATAGATTTTACCTTTCTTTTTGTAACAGTCATGCTATTGAGTCCTATACAGCTGTGCCTTATAATGAACGTGTGCCCCGTCCAGAAAATCCAAACTTGCGACCAGCTTACCAAGGTTGTAATCCAGTCAGTGACATTTGGTCAGCATATGCCTTAAGAATGACCAATAAATATCTTAAAAGGTATGTAAGCTCATGCCAAGAAGAATGAAGGACTTTATCTTCTTGTTTTTTGAGTTTGTTTGTTGTGTTTATTAATCTTTTTCTTGTCTGCTCAGAAAATTCAACTCAAAATTCAAAAAGTCCATGAAACAGACTTAAAAGTCGTATTAAGTTTCATAGATTTAAAAAGTAACCAAGAGTAAGACCTCAATCAAGTGATACATGTACTAGATAACTTATATTTATTGTTTGAAACATTCTGATGACGAATTGTATTTTGATACTTATAACAGAGCAACATATAATGCAGATGATTTAGAGGCAAGAGAAGCAATGCATTTGGCCAGTACATATGCTGGTATTGGATTTGGAAATGCTGGCTGTCATTTGTGGTAAGAAAATCTCAACTTTTTAATCCTTTTGTTAAAAAAAACCTCAGAGAAATAGTATAACATGTGGTGTCAAAAGGAACAGTATTCTGTTTGTAAAGTTCACATACATGCAAAAGGATTATTTTTTTGTTTTTTATTTCTGAATGTAGCTACTGTGATACTTTTTATCTTGTTATTGCTAGGTACTCGATCATTCATATGCATACATGATGTGAAGTTCTTGATTAAAATAAATTGAAATTAAGAAAACATTACTGAAATGCTTAAGTTTATGAGGTTTTATATAACACCAGCTTTGTTTCTGACATACCTGCAGTTACCTGAATTTCTATATTATATGAACATGCATTGCATCTGCAGTGTTATCAGGATCACTGCAATGTATTTAGGACTATTGCAGTGTATTCAGGATCATTGCAGTGTATTCAGGACCATTGTAGTGTATTCAGGATCATTACAGTGTGTAGTCTAAGTAAATAATGATCAATTCCATGTAATCTCTTTGTATCTATTTCTGGCCGTTTATGAAGATAGTTCAATTACAAAAACACAACAGAGAGACAACAGACTAGAATGAATCAACACAATTACTTCTTAGCACTAAAGTTTCAAGTATATGCCTATATTTTTGTACCCATTCAGAACTCAAGGGCACTAATTTGCAATATGATTGAGTTACATGTACTTAAATAAAATGAAAGTTGTTTTAACAAGATGTGTATAACTTTCTCTTTCTCACAGTCATGGAATGTCCTATCCAATATCAGGCTTGGTGAAAAATTTCCGTTCGAAGGGCTACGATAATGAATTTCCAATGGTGGTGAGTTTACCGGGCATACGCTTCTCTCCTTAAAATATATAAAGATAAAGACAATACTTGTATATACCAGATGATTAATTTAATTAGACAGCCATTTTGTCTCAAACGATAGGATGAAATTAAACCTTGCAAAGTCACAAAAAAAAATTGACAACTGAGATAATCCTTCAGCTGACAGTCTAAACAAAATGTTTACCTACTTTAAACATTCAAATTATATTTGTAGAGCTTTTATTGTATTGGCATTGAAATAAGGCCATGCGAGTAGAAACAGGTGTCTTAAATCTTTTGTCATTTCTTATGAATTAAAAATGTGTGCAAAAGTATATAGATCTACACGAATGTGTATAATACATCAATGCATTCAAATGTGTATAAAATTGTGTACGAGTCACTGACTGTTGTACATACCAATGTATACAGAGGTTTGATGAATACTATCTGCTAATGATGATTTTTGTAGTCAAATCATTTATTGGGCATGATTTTTTCTTATGTACTTTCAATGATTGTACAATATTGAACTTTTTTAGCCCCATGGTCTTTCTGTCGTTGTATCTGCTCCAGCGGTATTTGATTTCACTGCACCAGCTTGCCCCGAGCGCCATCTAGAGGCTGCCAATTTCCTTGGTAAATATAAAAACAGGGTTTTTTTTTCATAAATATAAGCAATTTATTAATACATTGTACTTAGAATCAATATGGTGATAATTTTGGTACAGGATTTCATTTTGTATTGAACTATACAGACACACAATATATTACCTCATGAAGTACTTTTTGACCTGTTACTGGTTTTATTACATGCCACCAATGTGGTAAGTACTGGTAGCTGTAGATAATGCCAGAAGAGGCACAAAGGTTTATGCATTTCCTGCCTTTTCTTTTAATTATGGATGTTTGCATTTAGTCATATGAATTCAAAAGATAACTCCTTTGAAAATCTTTGAAATAGACTGGCTAAGTCCACACATTAAACATTTACCATTTGTCAAGTGTATGTGAAACCATCAACCTATCAAACAAACAATTATGCAATTAATGGCCATACAAAACCTGTACCGTATGTTGTTTACAGTATAGATAAAGCTGATTTCACTTGAATTTTGACTTAATTAGGTGTAGACATATCTAACAAGAAGAAGGAAGATGCTGGACAGGTGCTAGGAGACCGACTTAAAGAGATCATGCAGGAGTTGGAGGTACCAGATGGTCTCACAGCATTAGGATACACTAGAGATGATATCCCAGCCTTAGTAAAAGGAACCCTACCACAGGTATGCTTTTGATCATTTTTAAAAAAGTTTATAGTTTGTAATAAGCCAATGTACAAAGCATTTGTTCTCATAAGTTGTAACTCAATATCAAAACAGCTACATATTTGACTTGATGGGGGACCTAGGCAGTAATAGAATTATGTTTCAGACATGGTGGTTTAAATTTTAATTGTACAGCTTCCTCGTCGGCGAAACAAAACTATTTTATACAATGAACTATCCATTTGAATGATGTCTTGACCAAATTAACAAACAAACTATGGCTTCTTTTATCAAGTAGCAATTTGATATTGAGTCAGTTGACAAAAAAAATTTGAAATTCATTTTTATTTCATATGAAATTGAAAATTATTTTTGAATTCTTCATTTTTGGTTTGCCATATGCTTGCAAAATTAAAAAAAAAATTGTTTACATGAATAGAAAAGTCATTACATATCTGTGTATATTGTGCTAGAAATCATTAACACTCCAATACTAACAATACTCAACATGAGTTACAGATGTCTCATACAGTCCATGTTTTAAGATTTGCTTGATATCCAGCGTTTTACTTATTGTGTTTATATCATTGTATTTTCCAGCATAGAGTTAATAAATTAGCACCAAGACCTCAAACTGAAGAGGATATCACCCAACTGTTTGAAAACTGCATGAAGGTGTATTAAACAGACACTTGCAATACTACACAATGCTTAAAAAAAAAGGAGAAATCATTAATTTAGGACACAGGGTAACATGAATTTGTGTAGTTAGATCTCATGAAATATGTTGAAAATAACAGGAAACAATTATATTGACAATTATTGAATGAAAATATAGTGATTCTTATACATGATGATTTATAAATTGTCTTATCCTCAGCCACCAAAGATTTATAGTATGTAATCAGTTCCCGAAAATAATTCTTAAAGGCAGCTGTATATTCATTCTTGTGATTAAACCATCAAAAACAAAATCATTGTGAAAAAAACTCTTTTTAAATGTTATTAGCGAGAGAAATGTACATGGACCTGCATATATACACTGAAAAACAAGTTACAGGAGCATGCCTTTCTTTCACATGATTAAAAGAAGAGACCTTTTTGTATACATTTTATACCGTATATTATCTTCTTTACAACTGTGACATAGAACTATAAGAGTTAATGTGGTATTTACATTGTAAAAACATTTATCGTTTTTAAGATAGTTTGTTGGTATTTAGTGTCTCGTAAGGCTGATTATTTGACGAGAGTTAATGTGGTATTTACATTGTAAAAACATTTATCGTTTTGAGATAGTTGGTATTTAGTGTCTGGTAAGGCTGATTATTTAATGAACGTAAATATAAATTGGATAAAACTAACTAAATATGTGACACTTGAATGAAATGTTTTACTTCTACTTACTACTATCATTAAATGAGTCGAAAGCTGTGTGTGTGCCACACTTATCTCCCTTTAGGATTGTATCAGTTATCATGGTGGTATGAGTCGAAAACTGTGTGTGTGCGACACTTATCTCCCTTTAGGATCGTATCAGTAATCATTGTGGTATGAGTCAAAAGCTGTGTGTGTGTGCCACACTTATCTCCCTTTAGGATCGTATCAGTAATCATGGTGGTTTGAGTTGTAAGCTGTGTGTGTGTGCCATACTTATCTCCCTTGAGGATCGTATCAGTAATCATGATAATATGAGTAGAAAGCTGTGCGTGTTCCTTGAGGATCGTATCAGTAAATTTGTAAAATGAAAGTAAAGGGTAATACAGGTATTTGCTATACAAAATGTGTTGACAATGCCTGTTTGTCAGAAATTAGTACAGAAAATTATATTTATTCAGATCAGAGATAATGCTTGTTCTATTATTTTAACCAGAAACAAATTATTTATATTTCATCAGTTGTGTATTATTCTTAATGTTTTGTCTCATATACATCATGACTTGGTAAAACTTGCTCAAATCAGTAAACAAATGCCAAATTTTGATAAAGTTGTGAAGGCCCCACTGGTGCTAATGCATGTATATTTGTATTTTGTGTGTCATGTACATCTATAATTTATATATGCAAGCGAGGTGATGATTTCTGACAGCGAGACATGAAAAGTTGTTAATTGATTTAATTGTTTTTTACATATTAGTATGTAATTGTTATGAATGATTATTTTTGTATGATTATATCATTTTTATATCTGCTTATGCAATGATTATGTTTGTAATTAGCTGGCTGTGATTCCATGTTAAATTTTATATAAATAATATCTAATTGTAGTGATTTTAAAATCAAGTGTTTTATTACACAGAGCTTGTTATCTTTCATATAGAAACACCCTGAAACAGTTAAAACATTATTTATACAGTATTCTGTCTTGAATTACAGATTTCTTGAAGTATCATGTTCACACTTTAAACAATAATAGCAATAACCCGATATGAAATTGTGTTTTTCATGGATCAGAAGCATACTTCCCCATGTGATATTTAATACGGGTATGCCTTTAAGAACATGTACTGTAAAGTCAGACATTTTCATTGGAGCTTTGTTTATTTCAAGGAATCTTAAAAACGAAAATATATTTGTATAAGAAATAGTCACTACCACAAGAAATATGAAACAATATAGTGTTATGCTGTTTGTAACTATTGCATCTGAATGAACATCAAATGTGTAATATACAAACAGAAATTTCTGATTATACAGTGTAGAATGCAAGTGGTTATCAAAATCTGTTAATCAAAAATGCTGCAATAAATATAATAAGAAAATAATAGTAGATTTCTTGTCTTTTTTAATGGTTATTCTGTGCCTGTGGTTAAAATCTTGATATCTAACAGTAAACTGATTTTTCTGTTGAATATTAAGAAAATTTCTGAAACAAAGTTAGATGTGTTGAATGCACAATAGATGAATGTAAATTATACTTTATTGAATCTTTCAAAATGGCTACCAGAATGACAGTACTGGAAACATCTTGCCTTTGATCTAGATAGAATAATCAACAAAATGAGCGCATTGTAAATAACTAGGTTAAACTCCAAGAGTACCATGAATTTGTATATCTATCCTTTAAAAAGATGTTCTTATGCATAAAGATTGTTTACCATGTATGCTCTGTAACGAACATCTGTCAAGAAATAGACCAACCATTTCTCAGCTGAAATTGGAAAAATGTTTAAGTCAATCAGAGGACATGACTGCAATGTCAGAAGTAGTCTTCTAATGGCAGCAATATTGGAAAGAGTTTGACATTATGGCGGATACAAATTTGAAAGGGGATCTTGCAAGGAGCACACATATCAAGTTTCATTAGAATATGCCAAATTGTTCTGCACAACAATTTGAAAGTGTGTCATAAAGGAACATTGTCATCAAGTTTTTGTCAAAATTGTCCTGATGGTTTTTGGGAAGATAAAAATGTGAAAAGATATTGACAGGAATAGAAAAGTTCACTTGTCCAGATGGCCAAAAATCTATGAGGGCTGCCATTTTGTTAAGGATCAACTTCAAGTACCCAGAATAAAACATATGAAGGTTCCATGTCAAGAAGTTTTTGAGGTGTAGCATTAACAAAGTTAACAGCTTGAACAGAATAACTCACCTGAGCAAACTTAGGTGAGCTGAAGAAAGTCTATGTTCCACTTGGGAGAGTGGAAAAATAAGAGACAATGTTAATTCAAACAAATTTTTTTATTGTTGCTTAAAATTAAACTTGTGTTAGAAATAATACATAATTAAAATAGATATAACATGATTCTAAAACTATAAAAACTTTAAAAAACAACAAATGTCCTCTCGAAGGGCTATGAAATATTATGTACTAAATGTACACAACTATAAAATAACATGGAGATATAAAGCAGTACAACACATACATTTAATGTGGTCGAGAAACAAAACTAGAATGTATTCAAGGTGGTTTGAGACACTGTTGCCCAGTAAGAGTTACATTATACAGTTGTTTTATGCCTTATCAGTCAACAGTCAAAATTAAAACAGACGCCATAGGCCGAGGGAAACAGTTTATCTGGTGGGTCACAACTCCGAGGGGAAATAATTTTGACTGTTGACTGTTAAGGCATAAAACAACTGTTTTGTTATTTGACCAATGATAAACAAAATGTTGAGTAGCCTGCAAATCACTGTTTAATAACAAAATGGACAATTTAATGATTGTCTGCAAATCACAATTTAATCAAGAATGGACAAATAAATGATAAAGTTAGTGCACATGATAAGCATGATAATGTTTTCATATTAATGCCTAATGCCAATAGTACAGAATTAGAAAACAATCTGAACGCTCCTGTTTACACAGCATAATTATCACAGTCATCTGAATGCTAATAAACACGTGCGTTTGATTGCGTCGCACGTGACTGGTCAACAGTCCTAGGGTAGCAAGCAAGTTCATCACGTGACCAGTCAACAGTTTTGCGGTAGCAGACATAAGACTAGTTTTGTATGTTAAATCAGTGATATATTTAAGGGAAACAGCCAAAATTGATTATTATGCTTTTATATAGAGAGTCAGATAACAAAAACTATTTATGACAGTGTTATATTTGTGCAATATTATTCTTAACTGTTCACCCCATAGTTATACCCCCGCAAACGATCTGTCCATCTGTCTGTCCATGAATCTTGTAAGCGCATCTCCTCCTACACCATTTAATGGATTTCAATAAAACTCTACACAATGATAGTACACCATATGAAGATTTGCACAAAGAAAAATATTTCTGTTCTGATGACTTCAAAGGGAGATAATTAAACTTTAACATTTCATGTCATGAATCTCGTAAGCGCAACTCCTCCTACACCATTAAATGGATTTCAATACAACTTCACATGATGATAGTACACCAATGAAGATGTGCATTAAGAAAAATGTTGTCGTTCTGACTATTTCAAGGGGAGATAATTAGACTTGTACATTCACGTTATAAATTTTTAAATATATTTTGATCCTGCTTTTTATGGGCGTTAGGACCCTTTTGAAAAACAGTTGGAAGCATAATTGATGTCATAAAAAAACATAACTTGGCGGAAGCGGGGATATTAGTTAGCAATCCTGGTGACAGCATCAGTTCAATTTGTTTAACCCAAGATGGCGGCTATTGACTCTCGACGAAAAAGCGGGGCTTGGCGGTGTTTTAAGTCTTGCTTTATAATTTCTATTTATAATATATCAGTCGTTACAACATTTTTAGAGTACCATTATTTTTTAAACACAATGCTTCAATATACACACTAAAAATACAATACACATGACAATGATGTAAATTTAGAATAAAACAAATAGTCAACATAGAAACAAAAACAAAGAAACTTATGTGTATATTAACTATGATGTACAAGTTTCTTTATGTGCGTCAGATTTTGGAAAATTACATATGTTTAATATAAAGGATAAGTAATATACTATGAATGATGTCAACATAAGTTTTGCATCACACACACTTTCATGATAATAGTAAAAAAAAACAATTCAATGTGAGCATCCATACTGCATGTGATGATACTGTATGTTTAATTATTTTTAGATGGTTTTAATGTTTGCAATTCAGTGGTTTGAAAAAATCTACAACAATTACAACCAATGGAAATTTTAATACAACTGTTCTAACATGAACAATGATTGCATTTACTAAAATTTATACTGTAAATTTGTTAAAATTTCAAATATGAATATTTTTGTTGATCTCAATTGTGAATGTGTTATAAATCATACAAATAAAAAAGTCTCAATATCAACAAAATAATACCAGCAACATATAAATGCAATTTGCTAAAACTAACAAAAGATTGGGGCTTAGCGTCCATCTGGTTTGATCAGCACTATATTTTGTCTAATTTACCCCCTTTTCAGTCTCGCAGTGACACCCCCTGGGTGCTGAGCTCCCCATTTGAATAAATCAGTACTGGTATACATTTATCCTCCTATAAAGTTTTATCGAAACTGGTCCTGTGGTTGAGAAGAAGTGGAAACCTTGAAAGTCAACATAATTTATATTATATAGTGTTGAACTTTGACCCCAAAATATGTAAACTATCTTTGTCTCCATGATCACAGATTGAAAATTTAGTTTTCCAAGCCCTAAAGTTTACACATCGAGGTTACTACATATACACATATGCATGCAATAGTAAAACTCTAGGACTTCTAGTTTAAAAGAACAGATTTGTGAAATTTTATTTCCGTCCCCTAGTAGCACGTCCTCAGGGACAAGCCAAATCAGAACTCATTTCCCTTAAGAATGCTTCCTACCAAGTTTAGTTAAACTTGGTTCAATTAGGTTTTGGAGATGTAAAAAAGTAAAATGTTAACATATGTGCTGTACTGGGAATATTGAACTTTGACTCCAGAACATATAACCTATTTTTTACTCCAGAGTCATTGCAATTGAAGCAATTCTCAATCTTCTTCCCATAGGGATGCTTCCTACTAAGTTTGGTCAAGCAGTTTTTGGAGAAGTCAAAAATTTGAAAACCTAACATTTTGGATTACGACAATGAACAGGCTTTGTATGGGAAAAGTCCATCTTGGATTCAAAAAATATCCATTAATATTCATAAATAAAACTCATTGCAAAACATTTTACTAAATAACAAAGAACTTGGTCCCTAAAGTGGACTGGAAAAAGGGTGTTAATTTAAGCTCTAAAAATTAGTTGGTAGCAAGGAGAACCATTCAGCCTGCCTGTAGGATATTCTAAATTAATATTTAGCATAGTACGTTGCAGTGAAAAAAAAAATAACTTGAAACACCATTTGCTAAATGAAATATCAAATTCAGGTCAACTTGATCTGTTTTCATGTTAGTTGCCATCTACTTTTCATGTTAAACTACATGTACATGTGAGGTTTGGTGACTATATAGATCGACCTAGTACTTTGCAATTAACTTGAATGCAAACCTTAATAGCACAAACATTTCAAAGTCAATAAAGTGGAAAATATGTCAAAATATAGATCAGGGTGACCTACCGGTACTTTTACTTGGGTTGCCATGAACCTTTCATAATTAATCTTCACATGATGTTGGGTGACCATAGACCTAGTACTGCAAAATATTAACCTATTAACAAAACCTTAATGTAAGATTTGGATGATGCTGAAAACCTTCATTGCCATCTCTGGCTGTAATAACATAAGCTTTTCTTTTCTTCAAACAGACAGGCTTAATAGAACTTAATTAATATCTAAATCACACTCCTTAATAGTAACTAAATATTCCATCACACAGATTAGTAAAACAACATTCTATATATCAGCCATACTCGTATTTTCTGATGAATTTTGATTAATTTTGTCATTTTCCATAAAATTGGTTTTATTTCAGTTAAATTGTTTATGACATCATGATTTGTATAGTTACATGTCTTAAGATCTGATAATTATTGCAGTAATATATTGGAACTGCATTTTGGTATAAGCTTTCTAGTAATTATGCATGATTATACTCATAAATATCTATAAAAATGATGATCTATGCATATAAACAGATTCACATGTTTCTTATTAGCTCATTCTTTACATTTAATCTACAAACTTTTGCACGAAGAATATACACATTTTACTTTTCATTGCTGTGGTTTAAAAACAGAGATTTATTTGATTCATCTTTCACTTTTCCAACACTCTATAACTATTATAAATACACATAGACAGTTATATACACCATATAGAAAGTCTGATGCTCTAACAGTAAGGCATGAGATCATATCCCATCAACATCTCAGCTATACACTCACACAAAGATAATAGTTTAAACGGTTTATTCTGACATATTTCACGAGCATGAGGTAAGGAATCTGTTATCCAGAAATTATCAAATTTCACATCAGATTCGGCAAATTTTTTCCATGATTGGTTTGGGAACACAGGGTGTGTTACGTAGGCACTGACTGCTATGGCACCCTTTTCAAGTAAGGCCTGTTAATGAAAAATGTTTGAAAATATAATGTGCTAGGACTATTTAAAATACAGTTCATGAGATTCCTCTGCAAAAAAGCTTAATATTTACAAAAAATAATATTCTCATTCCAGAAGTGAAAAACATTCTATATCAGTTGTTTAAAATAAACTAAAAATATATCTTCATTTCAATAATCATTAACCATAATCCCTCATCAAGAATCTCAATATATAATGACCTTGAAATTCAACCTATTCACCATAAAATTAATAAGGTTCAACTACAGACATTGTTGAGAAATGAGCTGACATGCATATTTCTGTTGTAGTAACAGTGACTTTTACCTATGCAACAAAATATTAGTATTCTTCCTTTACTAACTAATAAGGAACAAATCAAAACAAGAGGCACATTGGGCCGTAATGTCAATCTGGTTGAAATCTTCCCAGTAGTTTCAGAGGAGATGTCATTTAAAGGCATACTGTAAAATTTACCCCTTTAGCCCACCCAACTGTCTCCTGGCAAGTCAAGAACTTTATTTGTATAACCTTGAATCCTCTATCCATAAGGATGCCTCCTGCCAAATTTGGTTGAAATCTGCATAGTAGTTTCAGAGGAGATGTCATTTAAAGGCATTCTGTCAAATTTACCCCTTTTGGCTCCACCAACCTATCCCCTGGCAAGTCAAGGACTTCATTTTTACAATCTTGAATCCCCTTCCCATAAGGATGCCTCCTGCCAAATTTGGTTGAAATCTGCCTAGTAGTTTCAGAGGAGATGTCATTTAAAGGCATACTGTCAAATTAACCCCTTTTGGCCCCACCCACTTGTCCCCTGGGGGGGTCAAGGACTTCATTTGTACAATCTTGAATCCCCTTCCCCGAAGGATGCTTCTTGACAAATTTGGTTGAAATCTACCCAGTAGTTTCAGAGGAGATGTCATTTAAAGCAAAAGTTTACGAATGATGGACGACAGACGGGATTTGTATGAGAAAAGTCCACCTTGGACCTTTGGTCCAAATGGACCAAAAAACCATGTTTGATATCAATCCGCAAACGGTAAAAAAGACATTGTGCTGAAACTCTTTTTTCAGAAACGGTGCCCTCCCTGACCTTTGACCCATGCACCCATAAATCAATTCAGCTCTTTTTTTGTCCTAATAAAGAACCAGCATACTGAGTTCTTCTTGAATTCAATCTCAGGAACTAAAGACATTGTGCAGAAATGATCTGAAGTATTTCTATTTTAATTGACAGTGACCTTGACTTTTGTGCCCCCAAATCCAAAGGTTGCCTCTTTTTTCTAACAAGGTATGACCACATCAAGTTTGAATAAATTCAGATCATTAAAACTCAATTTATCATGTGGAAAGTTACTGTACTTACAGATGGAAAGAAATACCAGTAACGGTTATCAAGGTAAACAAGTGTCTCCCTATACTATATTTAATAGAATAACTCGCACAATGAGTTACTTTACTACGCACAAAGACTTACCTTCCCACACTCCTTCAGTGTGCCTCCTGTTTGTACTAAATCATCAACAATGATAACATGTTTCCCTTCTGGATTACCTGGGATAAATTAGAGTAAAACATATACAATAAAAAATACCTGTATTGATTTGCAAATTAGAGTCTAAAGTAAGCTTTAATGAAGATAAAACAGGACAAATATCAGGTTTATTAAATTATAGGTCCTGAGATAAATCTGAGTAATACATGACAATGAATTAAAAATACCTTATTGATTTGCAAATTAGCTTCAATGAAGATAAATGGGACAAACATCAGGTTTATTGATTTATAGGTCCTGAGGTAAATCAGAGTAATACATGACAATTCGTTATTACAGTATAATTATTATAGTTATCATATATAAAACCTGTATGAATTAGCAAATTAGAGAGCCTAAAATAAACTTTAATGAAGATACGATTGGAAAAATTTTAGGCTGTAGATCATTCAAGAACTATGTATAGATGCTAAAAATCTAAGATGTCAGTTAAACTCCTCCTCCAAAACATTGCACAAATGAACAAAGTTTGGTAATGTATTTGTATAAAGTTAAAAGGAAGGCTCTGAAGTTTGTTTGTGTAAGCACTTTAACTACATGTATTATTTTAGGTTGATTATTCTTGTATGGTTTTATTAAATTTGACCCGCTCAACAATTTATTAATGGAGCTTTTAGTACATACAGCAGCTATTCTAGAACTGAGAAAAAGAAAAACAGACAATGTCATCCAGAATTAAATAAATAGAATAGAATTTGCTTAATTCATAAAGGAAAAAATAGTTGTAAGTACACTCATATCCGTATTATCTAGCAGTCAAATTGTTAATTAGAATGAGGTAACACATTGCTACAATATGATACAGTGGCAATAATCAAGAATTCAAACTCATACCATCTTTTACTTTTACTATTCTTTTCTTGCCATCTCTAATCTTCACACAGGTTATAGCATTATCTTCAGGGAAGAAGGAATGAAACCGTTTGAATGCCCCATCATCAGGGAATGCATACACAATGTTATCTTTGTCTGGTAATTGCTGTACTTCCTTCAATAGTAAAGGTATTGCTGATTCCAACCTACAAAAGAAACAGGTTGTTATGTCCCCAATATGAAAGTAGTCAGGGCATTGAGTGATCGACCTTTTTCCATCTATCCATCTGTGTTGTGCATCTGTCCAAAAGTTTAAGTTTTTTAAAAACAAAAATAAATTTATTTTGTTAAAATTGTATCTCACTAATACATATCAGCCAAGGTTTATGTTTTTCAAACTTAATTATCCTCTTATAAGGTAAGAAATGAACTGCTAAACTTACACCAGTTCTTTGTCATTCTGTAAAGGAGCTGCTTTACCATGGAAAGGCTGAATGTCAAAGGTTAAGGTCACAGACTACTTCAGGTTAAAGTTTTAAGAAAACTTATATATGTACACTATGACTGGTTAAATATCATAAAACATTCTACAGTTGTTTATTAAGAAGCTAGGGTTGCAGATGCTGAATATCAAATTTGACTGTTCCTTTGTGGGATATATGTTTCACAAACATTATTACAATGCAGCTTTTTTTTTATCAATGTATGATCATATTTTTTGTTTAAATACTTGTTTAAACCAGAAAATAGCTATTTACAATTCCTTTGTGTAAATTATAAATTTTTTTTCTTTTTATTACAGTTTCATTGCTTGTTAGTGGCTATTTCTAAATATCTTATATGCTTAAATACTGTTTAAGTACCTTGGTATTATACTGTCCGAGAAGTAGAACCTTTCCTGTAAGGCATGAATATCAAAAATACAGATCTGTGCTGGTCCCTTTGTAGTCAATGGAATGGCCGATAAAAGTGTTGCCAGGGTCTACAAAACAAAGGTGTCATATCTAAACCACATGGCATAATCATAGTGATGTTACATTAGTGCCTGGTTCTAAAATCATATAAATTGCAAGTCATATACATTATGTTTAATATTTAAATTTAAATGTTTGAAAGTTTACAACTTATGTGGTGTGAAAATATGGAATGTATCAATAAATCTGTATGATATGAATATATGAATTTTTTTTGTTAGAATTAAAAGTTTATAATAATATAGCCAAGAACCTTTGCTGTGGCAACCTGTCCTTCAGTATCAACCCTCTCCATAGTACCAGTGGGAAAGTAGGGCATGATAAAATGAAAAGAACGAGCTAAGTATCTGAAAATATCAAAAGAAAATTATAATCTCAAATCAATTAAAGATAATACATGGTAAATATGATAAACTTTCAAAATCCATTTACACTGCATTCATATACATGTATATCAAGCCACTATTGATCATGCTCATAATAATTTTATGTACTTTTTCAAGTTTAAAACTAAGCACTGAACAATGATTCAGATGAAAATTCTTACAATGTATGTCAAGCTATATCCCTATTGACTGCCATCTTCCAATGACAATGCGAATTAAGTGATCATTGACTGTGTAGCATACAGGAAACCAGTTCATTACGTTCAAGTTGGCATCTTATACCACACAAATTACAATATTAAGAACCTGACTGAATTAGTGAAAAGAAAGCATCTTCATCTTTTAGCTACCTGAACACTTTAATGTAATGTTGATTTACCTTGGAAACATGTAGAGTAATGAAAGCTGTTCAAAAATGACGTCTGGTGTGTGAAAACTTCCAATGAATATAACTGTCAAAACATGCAAACAAAAAATAATTTGAAAAAAAGAATTGAAAATAAATAATCACAAATACTTATAATCAAGCATAGAGAATGTCAATATTATAGAATATGCTTTTTGTACATAGTTTGTAATAAGACCAGAATATGTTTGTAAAACAGATGTATGCCCCCACAGATTACAAATTGACAAAAGCAATACAGTGGACAATTAATGTGGTAGGAGCATTTAGCATTACCCTCCCTCTTTCACACATAGTTATTTCCAGACAACATCTTAAGAAAAATTGGATGAAACTAAACCATATTAAGGATATAGGTGAGATTACAGACTTGATCAAGAAAACCTAACCTAACCAAATTCAATGAAGTGAAAATGCAGGTCACAATATAGATTAGGGCAACAAACTTTTGATTTTTTGTGTATAATACTTTTAAAGCAGTAACCACAAATGAATTGTTATGTCTACAGGACTTATTCCTCCTGCAAAACAGACTGAATCAAGAACATCTACGCACCAATACAACAATTGGACAGAAAGTAGGACTAAATGGATTAGGACAATTCCACTTTCATAGTGGGAGCATTATATGTGCACTGTCAAGTACAGAAGAAACAAAGAATTTAAATACAAAATAAATATCTTTTCATATGATTAACTATGTTCTTCACACTGAAGTTCTTACCATCCTTGCCCTGCATGTATTTAACATCTTCTATAAATAGATTGGGAAATCCATCAGCGAACTTTTTCCACTGTATAGTTTTGCAGTATTCCACACACCTAGGATGGCCTACATCAGTGAAGGACAATGATCTCTCCACCTGTCAACAGATCATAATACGTTAATTAATCAATTACCTTTATATACTTCTACATGTACCTACACATCATTTTTAAGAACCAAATTCATAAATATTCACAGAATGTTTTCATCTCTGTAAAAAAAATCCTTTAACAAGTTGAACAAATTTCAGTGAACATTACAGTAAATAGATATTTAAAAAAGTAAATAATTGAAGTTTTAATTATAATCGTCTTCTTGAAATTGGAAAAAATAATGCATGTTTTTTAAACAGGAAGTAATATTTTGGTCTTAATTTATGGATCATACACTTCGAACAATACATGTGTATATCACTGCACTTCATTCATACACATGTCTTTTATATCCCTATACTCTAACCACAACTAAATACTGATACAATTAAATCTGCTTTGTACTGCTTTATATACAAAAAAGCAAATTTATATGTCATTGTATGAATGCTAAAATCTATAATTTCTAATACATTACCACAAACATTAATAGGCAATGTGCAATATGTAGAACAGTATTAAAAATATGTGTTGTTTCCACAGGTATTCGTAGTCAGGATTTTTTATCAAAGAGTTAACGTATTTTAGTGAGAAACATCTATTTCAGGGAAAAAAATGTTCCCTATAACTTGGCTCCCTTCGACAAGCCATCCTTACTGAAAAATGAGATGGCATGTTGAAGGGGAGCAAGTCGTATTGGACATTTTTAAACCAAGCCCCTGTGGGTTTTTTTTCCTGAAATAGATATTTCACACAAAAATACGTTAATTTAGAAAATCAAAAAAAAAAATCCTGACTACGAGTACCTGTGGTTGTTTCAAAGGAAAAATAAGATATAATACATTACAACACTACCAGTTGCATATTTTCACCCCAAGATATTTATGTACATGTAATACTAACCCTGATGAAGGCATGTCAAATATTCACATTATAAACATGTATAATATATTTCATCCAGTTTAATACAAGCTAGGTATATATTGTCTTTATCTTGTTTTCTTTTTTAAAAAAAATGTTTACATGTACTTAGAGTTTAAGTTTTTATATTATGAAAGAAAGAAATTGGAAAATAACCTTGAAAAATCAAGGTAACAGAACATTTTTTTATAAAACTTTAAATGACGTATCAATAAATTAGTCAAAATATCTCAATATTTCTTATAAATCCTATTGATTGTTCACATTTATTTTATCTCTTTTCCTTCAGTCTGCTACATGTACACCACATGTACACTACAAATACACATATAAACTATGTACACTATTTAATAAGAAACATTACATAACATATGACACATATAAAAACTTCAAGGAGAGGACATTCATCAAGGTTACTAGTATCCAGTATAACGCAATACTAAACCACTACATTGATGTGGATATCTACTGATAGCTAAAGGACACTGTAAATATAGGAATGAACTCTTCAACTGGAAGCAAAATGTTTATTCAGAATCCGAGAAACTGAAACCTGTTAAATTTTTATACTTTGAAGCATTATATATTAACATTTCTCCTACGATCCATATAGGTTACGTCACTCTGGAGAGGTGGGTTTTATAAATTTATCCCACATGTTAGATAA
>JAUMGZ010123990.1:0-17287 GCA_032359645.1 Pododesmus macrochisma
AGGGTTGGTTTATCTGGGAGTCCAGGTGCAATTGTTGGGAGTAATATACGCAGGATTCTGCGTCCGGTAAATCCCTGGTTATGGCCCTTTGTGAATTACGGAAACAGTGTCTGCTCAGTATTTTCGAGTAATTATTAACTAATTAACTTCAAACTTCACAACAAGGTTTATTACCAGGAAAGCTTGGGCACAGTCCATTTCCACTATTATCTGACCATAAGGAATGGAGTAATTGCCCCTTGGTTCTGGTTAAACATTGTTTCTGCTCAATATTTTGAGTGATTACCAAAAGATGAATTTCAAACTTCTCAACAAGGTTTATTACAATAAAAGCTGTTCCACAATTATCCAACTGTTATCAACAGAGCTATGGCCCTTTGGTTCTGTTATCATTTCTGCTCAATATTTATTAACAGATTAACATCATACTTGACAACTACAATGTATGACAATTACCATAAAAAAGTTTTATATCCACTATTATCTGACTGTAAGTAATGGACTTACAATGTATGGTCCCTTGGTTGTGGTAAAAATTTGTTTCTGCTCAATATTTCAAGTTATTATCAACCAATTAATTTCAAACTTTACAACAAATTTTATTACCATGAAAGCTTGGACAAGTTCAATATCCACTATATTATCTAAGCGTTAGTAAGGGAGTTATGGTTCCAAGTTTCTCTTATTGAAAAAACCTTTGATTACTTTCTAAAGCAAAACTTCGACATCACAAAACAATTTTGTAAGACTTCCTGACAGGCATATTATGTGCCATTTGCAGTGCTATTGTTTCATCATGATGTTGAGGAGTGTTTAAATTGTGTGACACTATGTAAAATTTCAGTCTGAAATAGCCAGGATGGTTTTTAATTAAAAAAAAAAACTGCAGGAAATAAACGAAAGACAGATGAAAATATAAACACACACTATATATATATATATATATAGCTAATTCACATAATGAATAATACATGATCATGACACTCTCCCTTTCAAGCAGAGTTGCACAAGTTAAGACATTATATCAGTAGTTTGACGTAGTAGAATGAAAATAATCTATATTTTGTTGATGTTGTGCTGAAATAAATAAATTTGACTCGAAAATGTTGTAAACGATAAACAACTCAGGCCTATGGCCTTCTTTATTTATCTATTTACAGCATTCTCTCTTCCTCGTTATCTAGTATTACACAATAACATCAATTATTTCTTAAATTCATACTCTTTCTACATGTTCTATTAGGTAAATCTGCTTAAATAATACTTCATAACATGGTAGAAGTAAAGTCTATCCATCATTTAAAACTAATTTATCATACCTTCAATATAAATAGAGAATCATCATTAAATTCATGAGTAGTTTTCTTGGCCTCGTATGGTCCAAACTGAGTCTTAACTGAAATATCATCGCATGCAAATACGCCTACTTCATCTCCTGGTAAGTCAATGGCCTGTAAGAAGTGTGGTATGGTCAACCTTGCCCTGAAAAACATTATTGCACCATTAATATTAATGTTAACATTTTATGACTGTATATACATGTTGTCAAGATAGCATAAAGCTCACCACATCAAATATCAGAAAATAAAGAAGTTCTATCTGCATTTGAAACTTTGAGACAATATTGAATTTTTAAAAAACATGAATATTCATATCTGTCAACGTTGTAGCAGTTTGCAAGGTAGGCGAGTCAAAAGTGTTCTGGATGTTGTAGAAATTTGCAAGGTAGACGAGTCAGAGTGTTCTGGATGTTGTAGAAGTTTGCAAGGTAGACCAGTCTGAGTGTTCTGAATGTTGTAGAAGTTTTCAAGGTAGGCCAGTCTGAGTGTTCTGAATGTTGTAGCAGTTTGCAAGGTAGACCTGTCTGAGTGTTCTGAATGTTGTAGCAGTTTGCAAGGTAGACCTGTCTGAGTGTTCTGGTTGTTGTAGAAGTTTGCAAGGTAGGCCAGTCTGAATGTTCTGAATGTTGTAGCAGTTTGCAAGGTAGACCTGTCTGAGTGTTCTGGATGCTGTAGAAGTTTGCAAGGTAGGGGAGTCTGAGTGTTCTGGATGTTGTGGAAGTTTGCAAGGTAGGTCAGTCTGAGTGTTCTGGATGTTATAGAAGTTTGCAAGGTAGACGAGTCTGAGTGTTCTGGATGTTGTGGAAGTTTGTAAGGTAGAAGAGTCTTAGTGTTCTGGATGTTGTAGAAGTTTGCAAGGTAGGCTAGTTTGTGTGTTCTGGATGTATTAGATGTTTGCAAGGTAGGCGAGTCAAAGTGTTCTGGATGTTGTGGCAGTTTGCAAGGTAGGCCAGTCTGAGTGTTCTGGATGTTGTGGAAGTTTGTAAGGTAGAAGAGTCTGAGTGTTCTTGATGTTGTAGAAGTTTGCAAGGTAGGTGAGTCAGAGTGTTCTGGATGTTTGTGGAGAATTGCAATTAATAGATAAAGAACTGTACTGTTGGTTTTTTTATTGTGTATGTCAAGACTTCGATAACCATCCTGACACCAGTCTAGAGACTTTGTCAAAGGTGTAATAAAATACAACTAGCAAAATGTATTACACCTTTATTCCAACCTATTTTTCACCTTAACTGACTGACTGACTGACTGACTGACTGACTGGTATGACATTGTTGCATTTTTGGTTTGTTTGTGGTGGATTTCTTGAAGTGCTTGTGATTGTTGAGTTTGTAGTTCTTTGTATTTGTAGGGTTGTTCTGAATTGTTGTTATACATGCATATACACGATGCAAAACAGTATAATAAAACAATTACGTTAGGGACTCTTGAAAAATTTGGATGGACTCTTCAGTTTTGGGCTGGGACCCCCCATTCTGGGACCAGGGGGTCCCAGGACTCCCCTCCCCCAAAAAAAAATCACTTATGACAGCCCTGCCTTTATTCCAAACTATTTTACACCTATTCCAAACTATTTTACACCTTTATTCCAACCTATTTTACACCTTTATTCCAAAATATTTTACACCTTTATTCCAACCTATTTTACACCTTTATTCCAATTATTTTCAAATAATTGTAATAACTACAGGAAAGAAAAATCAAGTCTTTTTTAAATTGATAAAATTGCAGCCATTAACTTAATATTTAGGCAAAAGAAAATCAACATTGTCAAGGAACCACCCTAGTTATTATAATGTGCTTCTAGATTATAAGACGGTGAGGTATGTATACGTGTATATTCAAGGTTTGCAATGATATGAATACTAGAATCACCATTCCATAAATTATCTTTGTGTTCATTTGTATTGCATTAATTTGCAGAAATTTTATGCAATATCGAGTAATCAATTATCTTGTTTGCAATTCAAATGACCTCCTTTTTTGTTCCCAATAATCTAAAATAATAAGAAATACCTAATGATTTTGCCACTTTATTAGTTCTATGCTGTCTACCATCAGATCCTAGTCTGAGGGAAATATACTGTATATGCATCATTCAGCTGCTTTGTTAACAGTTCAAAATAACCTCCCGTTTTCACTTTGATCTTCTTAGTAAACATACATGTAAATACCTTGTGTTTTGTTCCACCTCTATGCTATCAGCCATCAGACCTAAGTCGGGGCATTCTTCTGTGGGGTGAAGTCCACTGCACACATCACAGTCTGTAACAGATCAATAAAATATCAAATATCTACGTATAAATTAATAATGCATATTTTTTCAAGTTCATTAATTGTATTTAAAGTTACTGGTATGCTAATTTTTTTCCCCAACCTGAATCACACAGCAGTAACATGTTCTAAATCCATTAATTCATTTTGTATTTAACCCTCACATTATATTGCATACACTATGTAAGGGATGTCAGAACTAACCTATAAATTATCTATACTCCAAGTTTGCTAATAAGTGCAAGATATTATCAAAATGTCGCCATATTAGCAACAAGTGGAACCTAATAGGCAAACAATCTGAACCTCCTTCTTTTGGTTTGTATAGGTCAGATGGGCTCCATAATCATGATAGCATGTAATTCTTAGAATGAACCCTCCTGATTGTTGTTTACAAATAAATTTTTTTCTAAGTGTCAGCATTCACTTTAATCTCAATATGATTAAAAATCACAAACCATGACAATATAATGTACAAAATGTATCACATATATGCTCACCCCCTGTGATGATCTGGTCCTCCATTATGGCGATCTGGTCCTCCATCCTAAATCTATCAGTAACCTATGTCTTCTGCAGACTCAAAGTATTTCTTTAAAGTTAGGTAGTATATAATATGTAAGACTGTATATAGACAAGTCTTCATAATTCTGAAACAGAAAGATTAAATATTATTTATTAATTAACAGTTTAATAAAAACTAACTGACAATGAGGCCTAACTATAAAATGAGAGTTGAGACTATAGCTATATATGAAGAATATATATATATATATACATGTATATTTATTACGATTTTGCCATGTTCATTTTGTAAAAGACACTGCATTAATTTAAGGATGTACAAGAGATACAACATTGAATAACAACCCCATATGCACAAAACAAATTCAGTTTCCAATTTACTTTTAACTGTGAGGATTAATGCTTCTGACTACGGTAGTAATTGTATACACTTTTACTAACATTTTCTATATCTGAAGTAAAACCTTCAATGGCAACCGTTCTATATTTATTGGGCTATAAACAAATTGAAGATTAAAAGAAAGAAAAGTCTGTCTTATTTAATATTTGATATCGTAATGGTGCATGTTCACACAAATCTAACAAAAATTTAAACTGCTATTTATAATAAACAAGAGACCCAATGGGCCTTAATGGTCACCTGAGTTATCATAGTCAAACATTTTTACCAGTTATAGTCTACATAAATGAAGGAAAAGTCTGTTTTTTCTAATATTTGATATCGTAATGGTGCATGTTCACACAAATCTAACAAAATTTTAAACTGTAATTTATAATTAACAAGAGACCCAATGGGCCTTTACAGTCACCTGAGTTATCATAGACAAACATTTTTACCAGTTATAGTCTACATAAATGTGAAAAATACCCTGTATCGACTGTAGCGCCCTTAGTGGTTTATTTATGCACAGATTTTTGTTTCCTTCGCAAATTTTATAAACATTGGCTCAAGGGACGTCATGCATATCAAATTTGAAAGTAACCAGAGCATTGGTTTGTGAGAAGATTTAAAAAAAAAAAATAACCTCATATAACCCTTTTTCCACTTATGAGGCCCCTATGCGGGCAAATCCCTTTTTATTTGCAAACTTATATTAAAGCAGCTACCCATGGGGATACTTTTTACTAAATTTGGTTGAAATAGGCCCAGCGGTTCTTGAAAAGTCCAAAATGTGAAAAATACCCTATGTCCACGTGCGCTGAAGCACTCCCTAGTGATTCGTTTATGCAGATTTTTTTTCTTTCGCAACTTTGTACACATTGGCTCAAGGATCAAGCATATCAAACATAAAAGTAATCAGAACATCGGTTTGTGAGAAGAATTTTTAAAAAATTAACCAAATTTTACCCTTTTTTGCCCAGGGGCAAAACCCTTTGTATTTGCAAACTGGAAGCAGCTAATCATGTTGGGATATTTTCTACCAAATTTGGTTGAAATTAGCCCAGCTGTTCATGAGAAAACAAAAATGTGAAAAATACCCTATGTTGACCGAAGCCCCCCCCCCTCCAGTGGTTTGTTTATGCACAGATTTTGTTTTTGTTCGCAAACTTTGTAAACATTTACTAAAGGATCATGCATATCAAATATGAAAGAAAGCAGAGCATTGGTTCATGAGAAGAAGATTTTTAAAAATGGGTCTAATTTTACACCTTTTGGGGCCAGCCCTTTTTTATTCACAAACTTGAAGCAGCTATAAATTCCCATGGGGATGCTTCCTGCCAAAGTTGGCTGCAATTGGCCCAGCCTTTCTCGAAAAGAAGTTTGAAATGTGAAAAGTTTACGCACGCAACGTACAAAGAACGATCACAATACATGTAGGTCACCTGAGCCGAAGGGATGGGGCGCCATCATGTGCCAAAATGCTCTTTATTTTTAACATATGAACAGTGCAGAACTTGATTCGGTGCATATGCTTTCTCGAAAAAAATCATACAAACATATAAATTTAAACACTTCCAACATTTTAATTCCTCTGGGATGGGGCACCTTGTGTCGAAAATGCTCTATGTCAACATGTAGACTTTTAATTGGATAAATAAATTGACCACATTAAGTAAAGAATGAGCCAGGTCCAGCAACAGTATATATAACATTATCTATATAAATGCTCAAAATTGTATATTGTTGTCAGACCAGATCGATCGACACATCTCTAATTTTAACACTACCAGTGAATTTACCTGTTAACTATACAGTTAGTATACCTGTTGAGAGACCCAACACATTGTTAACAGTGTCAACAGACTGCAGTAGAAACCATTGGGCAAAATGCAACAAGATTTTAAACTGTTAGTCCGAATTATTGTACTCTTTCACCTATTAACTAATTTTAATTTTTGGAAATTTGTTCTACTCACAAATTAAAATTAGTCTTATATAAGTGAGATAATTCGTACTACTACTAGTACTAGCATATATTATATATATTGTATATGTAGTCTCTCTCTATACATATGCAACTGATTGAAAATATTAAGTTGATGGGAGTAGTTAACACATCAACCTATTCTTCTGTTACTTGGTTCCACATTTGGTAATTTTAATGTCATAACTGTTATAACAATCAAGTTTAATTTGAGCTCAACGAATGTTGGCGTTGTGGGGAGGTTCTGTCTCCGTTTTCCGAGAAATTATCATGACGAGTACACGTAAAGGATAGGAACTTGCCAACTATTAACAGAAATCGATAAGATCAAGAAAAGTTAAACAAATCTATTTCGTAAAACACGTGTGTTTGTTTTGGTTTTGACGGAACAAAATTTGGTGGAATGGATAAAAATGGCGGAACGGCACGCCACATCATATCCTCCCCATATAAAGCCATTTTATATTATTTTATCCACAAATAATCAAATATTTTTGCAGCAAATGTTAAGTTCATATCTTGATTGATAAATGTCTTACCAATTGCAATACTTTTTCAAATTGAACATTTAGATATAACCAAAATTAAATTATTCTCTTCCCGCTCGCTAAATGTTGATGGACGCAACCTTGAATTTGCGCATGCGTATGATCTTTCAAAATACTTCCTGTTTATCCTGGAGCTGTCAGTTTTATTTTAAGAAAAGCAAACTCGGTTTGTATTTGAATCACTAGGAATAACATTAATAACAAAGAAAACGCTCTATTTCTTTCTTGGCTTATTTATATACTCAGGTGAAGATATATATCGAAAGTACGATCAAATTCCTTCTCATCAATGAATCTTAGTTAAAGGGAGATAATTCTTGACATTTTCGACATTGCCGAAAAACTTACTGTACGTTGTAGAATCCCTAGGGCTTTTATTACAACGGGAACCGGCAGGGATCTCAACAACTTATTTTACTGTGGTGCAGCACCACAGTAAACGTCCTTTGCACCTCAGTTAAATCATTTGCACCCCAGTAAAAATTCTTCAACCACAATAGAAAATATACCCAAGGCCTATATTTTGATTTAAGACTGACTTATTTCTATAATGATAAAGTTGAGCCAAATGTATCACTTAAACCACAGAAGAATTTTTTATCATTGATTAGTAATTAAACAGCTTCTTTTATTTAAATTTTCCCCCTAATACCCGCAAATCCCCTAATGATATGAGTCCCTATATTGCACCTTGATACTCTTCCTCACAGTAAAATTTGTAATTATGGAGAACACTGCCCGCACGAAAAGCGCAATTAATCCCAATTGCGGCTATATAGTGCCGCTTTTGGTTGACTTTGCTGTTGCTATGCTGTCGCTATGCTGTCCTTCAAGGTTGTTCCAGTCAACAGCAGTTCTGATGAAGAATATTGTATTTATGCGTGATTGTTTTTCCACAATGTTAGATGTTATACAGTCATGTTATACAGTCTTGAAACTATTTTGGTTTCATTTGGCTTCTTCCTTGGTTTAGGATTATGTGGTCGGCAGGTGGCATCGCTGGTACCTGACCCTCAACCACTCTGTAGTAAAATGTTAGCCTCTGTTGTTTTCATCTTTGTCTAGGGCGAAAGTTCTAGATCTTGCATGACATATTTGTGATGCATCCATCATCTCTTGATTTGTGGTCTCTGTTGATAAATCGTACAGCCCTTCTTTGTATTTTTTCTAGTTGGTCTGTCACCTTTTTGTGTGTGGGTCCCATATGATAGCTCCATATTCCATGATTGACCTTACTAGGGATATGTATGCATTTTTCCTGCATTACTTTGGGCAGTGTTGTAGGTTGCATCTGAGGAAACCAATGGTTGAGCTTGCATTTTTGTATTTTTACATTATATTATAGGTTGATAATTTTATTTTAATTGCACATGTGGATAGTATATTATTAAGTACTCTAAAGTTATCTTCTCCTAAACCACTGGACCAATTTCATCCAAACTTGGTAGGGAGTATCCCTAGGGGAAGGGTATTCAGATTTGTTCAAATGGAGGTGCTGGGCCTCAAGGGGGCACCACTAGGAGGCCAAAAGGGGGGAAATTGACAACATTTTAAAAATCTTATAATAAACTAGAAGGCCTAGAGCTTAATGTTTTTGGTATGTAGTAACCTTAGGGCATGGGGAACCAAGTTTGTTCAAGGCGTTACCCTGGGTTCAAAAATAGGTTACACGTTTTTGGGTCAAAGTTCAACACTATAGCAAATATGTTAACTATTAAAAAAATCTTATAATAAACTAGAAGGCCTAGAGTTAAAAGTTTAAGTATGTGGTAGATTGAGGGCATGGAGAACTAATTTTGTCCAAGGGGTGGCCCTTGGGTAAAAAATATGTTACACGTTTTTCCAGGGTCAAATTTCAACACTATAGCAAATAAGTTAACTACTGAGTATTTACATTTCGGACTTCTTTTCCTAAACCACTTGACCAATTTCATCCAAACCTGGAAGGAATTATCCCTAGGGAAAGGGGGTTCATATTTGTTTAAACTTAAGGGCTTGTCCTCCAAGGGCGCCACTAGAGGGGCCAAGAAGGGGGAAATTTGACAAACTTTGTTCAAGGCATGACCCTATATGTTAAATACATTACTTATAATTATTAAACCTATTAAATCCAGATGGACATTAAGGCCCAATGGGCCTCTTGTTTCATTTATATTCTAAATGTACAATAGTGAATAATTATTGTGTGTCCTATTATTTCAGATTATTACAACAGTCAGTCATGAAGGAGATTTTGTCCAATATTATGTCTGTGTCACAAGGCATCATATCATCACTAGAGTCAAGTAATGTAGATGATGGATTCAAGGAACAGAGAACAAGCAAACAGAAAAGAACAATAGTCCTGATAAACTATGCAGCCATGCTTTATCTCACATTGGACTCTCTCATCCTTCACTTAACAACAGTGTATGCCTCGCTGCCATTTGTATATCATCAGTATTATGAATATGAGGACAGTTTGTTTTGGGGGCGCTTTATTTCCTGGTTCATTTATGTGAATTTCATGGCTAACTATGTTATGGTGTTATATGGATCTGTACACTCTGTTTATTGCTCGCCTAAAGACCTTCCACTGTACAACGTACAAACGCATGAAGAGTTTGAACATTGTAAGCAATGTGATCGGCGTATTCCTCTAAGAGCAAGACACTGCAGTATCTGTGATAGATGTATACTCAAACGAGACCATCACTGTTATTTCACAGGAAGTTGTATTGGATTTCATAATCAGCGGTATTTTATTTGTCTTATATTTTACGGCTTGATGGGTTCATTATATGGTCTGTATTTCCTTCATTGGTATTTAAGTTCCTCTTATGTCACGTTTTTCAGCATAGAGTTCTACAAATATTTGTTACCGTACACACTGGTGACGTGGATGATGGGCCTTGTGGACTTTGCTACTGTACTGTTACTTGTGCTGTTCTATATGACTGTGGTTGGCTCGCTAGCATCTGCATATTTCTTCATCTGGCATTGGAATCTTGTTATAACTGGACAGACAAGCTCTGAGTTCATGAGAGGTAAAAAACAGTTCCAGTCAACATTTAGCCATCATGTTAGGTCTATATTTGGGCCCTATTGGGTTCTTAATTTCATATTTCCTATGCCATTTTTGAAAAGTGAAGAAGATGGCCTCACTTGGCAAAACCACTCAACCAAGTTTTTGTAAGATTAAAGCTTGTTATATTTTTTATTTTCTCTACAATTTTGTAATTGCAATATTGTATAAAACAAAATTTGAATTGATGAATTTAATATGTAAGCCTCAACCATGTGAGAATTTTAAAAACAAAACATGTTCAATTTAGCACTTAATGTATCTAATTACTATGGTACCCTGTTATTTATTGAAAACACATTCTGTATATCTCATATCTGTGAAGTGGTTTCTCATGTTATATATATTTGTCACACTGCAAATAAATGTATCGGCATTTGATTGGTCGGTTATATAATTAGCCCATCATAAATTCCTGTATGACCAGCCTCAGATCTAGACAGGTTATAAAAATTTATGTGCAAACAAAATGACGTCATAATGCAGCTCCTGATTGTGACGTTCATAAACTTTGAAAATAAATGACGTCATAATACAGCTCCCATTGAAATTGTTTGCTTCTTTCTATTTGAATCCAAAAGTACATGTACATTTATAGAAAGAAGGGTTTGCTGTGTGACAAATTTGGCATATAGGTTAAAGCAGATTATATCAGCCCATATTGCCTGCCTAAAACCTATATAACTAATAATATAACCTAGTGCTTTTCATTGGTTCAGAGCCCATTGTCTCACATGTTTTGATTGGGTAAATGTTTCTTTGTACTACTTACAATATGACATCACTGGTGCAAAATTATGGCTTCTACAATAGTGAAAAACCTTAAGTTTTTCAACAGAACACATTCAATTGAATTATTTTAGTTTTATGATTAAAATTGAGATTTTAAATGAGTTTTAATTTCATGTAAAATTTAATATGAAACTCATATACAAGTGTTCATATTGGCTTGCCAAAGGCTTGCTTAATCGAACTTCTTATAATATTTTTATAAATCTCATATCAAATGAAAACTCATTTGAGATTGTATATTCATGTACATGTGTATTAGTTAAATATCACATGACTTCAAATTGTTTGGTACAGAAGTTCTTAAGGTAAAATGAGTGATTAAGTTAATGTTTCTCTGTTTATTTTTTAAGTCAATATTATTTAAGCAAGACAGATTTTATGAAAGTATCTTAGTTTGTTTCTGTGTGGAATCATATATAATGATCAAAAAATGTTGTCTGTGTTTTTGGATTTAACTTCATGAATATAAAAAGTATAATATTATGTATGCAAATATTTTCTACTGGAGATTCCTTGTAAATCCCATATTAAACTTAATTCATTTTAAAGTTATTGACAATTTATAATTATTAAGTGTTTAATAAGTAATAAGTTTTATAGAATTATATTACTTTTGATATACATATTATACAGTCAGTCATGTTTAAATGGCGACATCAGAAATCCACTACCTGTTTAAACTTGCACATTTGAATGAGGAAATTCTGTTAGATATATGTGTATATACATATATTATGAGTAGTGTGTGAATATTAGGATGTCCTGTGTGAGAGGGTGATATGTTTATTATCACCTGAAGGAATCACTGTTAAACGAGGCACAGTTTTCAAAGGGCAAAAACATGCAATTACACCATCTCATGATCAGGAATGTTATAATTATCTTTCTGTTTTACCTAAATTAATTATCCGGAAATCAACATGTATTCAGTTTTAAAATGAACACTTGTCTTCTGTAAATAAACACAAGTATATAACAATATCATTATAAAATAAACGTCTTGCCTCTTGGACAATAGTGATTTGATCAAATTGATTTTGTTGATAAATATACCAAAGCATCTCTGAGAAAGCCATATTTAGAGACTAAATGCATATATTTAATCAGTATTAAGAATAGAGTATCAAATAATGGTCATTTATGAATATGTGTATGTACCGGTATATTTACATGATATATATGTAGTACTACATTTATTATGTTTAAATTATTGTTTCTGTAACTAAATACTCTTACATGTTCATTATTATTAATGATTGTTTGTCAATTTTGAAAGTATACAGTTGTTTAACTAGTTAATCAACTGAATATTTCAAAATGTATTTTATCATTATGGTTAAGAAAACACAAAACTAAAAGAATTCTAAACATTTAACCTGGTAATATTACTCTAATTTTTCATTAATACCAGCTGGTAGAAATAGAAACAAAAGAAACTTACTGTATTCAATGTAACTTATGTTATTCAGTGTTAATTTTTTCCCCTGATGATCAAACATTAATATGATTTGAATTACAGAATAATTTTGAAGCTCCCAAGACCAGTAGTGACTATGAATTTTTTTTGGCACTACACACTACACATTATATCTCATAACTTGAAATCATATGAACACCATCAATGTAAACTTTATTTATAACTTGATTATATGGTCAAGTTTAATGTACAATTTTGATAATTGAAATAAGATAATTCCTAAGTAATTTAGAGATTAGTGTGTTAAAAGTTGTTTTTCTCTGTTCTGTTGTAATGTTTCCTCAGTTACTTTTTATCACAATGTTTCAAATCAACATTTATTTTTGAATTTGCATAACAAAATAAACAAGAGGCCCATAGGGTGTTAACGTCCATCTGGTGAAATCTGCCCATTAGTTGAGATGTCGTTTAAAGGTATACTGTCAAATTAAACACTTTTGGCCTAGCCCACCTGTCCCCTAGGGGAGGGGTCAGGTTCATTTGTACAATCTTTAATCCCCTTTTCCTAAGTATGCTTCTTACCAAATTTGATTGAAATCTGCCTACACAGTAGTTCCAGAGAAGATTATGTTTGAAGGCATACTGTCAAATTTACCCCTTTTGGCCCTGCCCTCCTGACCTCTTTGGGGTAAGAGATTCATTTGTACAATCTTGAATCCACTAAGTATGCTTCCTGCCAAATTTGGTAAAAATCTGCCTAGTAGTTTCAGAAAAGATGTTGTTTAAAGGCATACTGTCAAATGTACCCCCTTTGGCCCTGCCCACCTGTCCCTGGGGGTCAGGGACTTTAATTGTACAATCTTGAATTCTCTTTCCCTAAGTATGCTACCTGCCAAAATTGGTTGAAAACTGTCAAATTAACCTTTTTTGGCCCCGCCCACTTGTCCCCTGGGGGGTCAGAGACTTCATTTGTACAATCTTTAATCCACTTTCCTTAAGGATGTTTCCTGCTAAATTTGGTTGAAATCTGCCGTAGTTTCAGAGGAGATGTCATTTAAAGGCATATTGTCAAATTTAACACTTTTGGCCCCGTCCACCTGTCCCCTGGGGGTAAGAGACTTTATTTGTAAAATCTTGAATCCCCTTCCCTAAGGATGCTTCCTGCAAAATTTGGTTGAAATCTGCTCAGTAGTTTCAGAGGAGATTTAATTTAAAGCAAAAGTTAACGACGGACAGGATTTGTACGAGAAAAGTCCAGATGGACTAAAAAGCTCAGTATTGCAGAGCAATTAAATATTTGAACATTTCATACATGCCAGGTTAACGAATAAATAATTCTTATTAATTTTTTTGTAAAATTGATTGCACTCGAATGTCATATGCACATATTATCATCTTAAATATATTATGACATGTAGTATTTACTTATAATGAAAAAGTTTATGATTAATTCTTTTCTTTGATTTTAAAGAAAGATTATTTTTTGTATTTTGATGAGAAAAAAGTATGAGATATTAATAAAAATATTTCTGTAATAAATAGTGTCTGTTGTTTGAGGTCCATACCTTAGTATATGGATTTATGGATTTAAGTAGGAATGTTGTAATCTTCACATACACATATATAAGTACACTATTTTACCTAGTTGCATAAATATCTTAAGTATCTTTGTGCTGTGTAGCTGGCTAGCTAGTATCATTAATAAACATTATTGAGACACCACTTTATGGTTAAGAGGTGTGTTTAAAGTATTTAGTGTGTCTCCAATTCAAAATTGAATCTTGTTGTTGATTTGTTTTGGCCATTTTTAACTGAATTATGACATTCCTCAAATAGGGCAGGAACTTTGTCTATTAATAGGAGTGTTTTTCTGTTGGGTCATCTTTTCCAGTCTATTGGTCATATGAAACTGAATGCATTCATTGGTGCTCAATGGGGAGCTAATTAAACAGAACTCTGTTATTACTTTAACAATTTTATTAATCAAGTCTTTCTGAAAGTTTAACAATGTTTCTCTGCTTAGACATGTACAGTATTGTAACACAACAAACACGGTGAACTCTCTTTAAAGTGACCCATATCTCTTTACAGTGACACATATATCTTTACAGTGACACATATCTCTATACTATGACACATATCTCTTTACAGTGACACATATCTCTGAACAGTGACACATATGTCTTAATAGTGACACATATCTCTTAACAGTGACACATATCTCTTTACAGTGACACATATCTCTTTACTGTGACACATACCTCTTTACAGTGACACATATCTCTTTACAGTGACACATATCTCTTTACAGTGACACATATCTCTTTACAGTGACACAGAATATATATTCACAGTCAGTGACATAAATCTGTTTACAATTATACAATTGTATATTGACAGTGTCACAAATCTCTTAACAATGATACAAATGTATCTTTACAATGTCACAAATCACTTAACAATCATGATAATAATGTATCTTAACTGGCACAAATCTCTTTACAATGATACAAATGTATCTTTAAACTGACTAAAATCTCTTTACAATGATACAAATATATCTTTACAATGTCACAAATCTCTTGACAATCATGAAAAAAATGTATCTTAACTGGCACAAATCTCTTTAAAATGATACAAATGTATCTTTAAACTGACACAAATTTCTTTACAATGATACAAATGTATCTTTAAACTGACACAAATCTCTTTCCAATGATATAAACGTTTCTTAACGGACACAAATCTCTTTACAATGATACAAATGTATCTTTAAACTGACACAAATCTCTTTACAATGATACAAATGTATCTTTAAACTGACTAAAATCTCTTAACAACGATACAAATGTATCTTTAAACTGACTAAAATCTCTTTCTAATGATATAAACGTATCTTAAAGGCATACATATCTTTACAATGATACAAATGTATCTTTAAACTGACACAAATCTCTGTCCAGTGACACACATCATCTACACTGATTAAAATACATCATGGCAGTGATATAAATTGTTTTGCAGCGACACACATCTCTTTATGATGCAACAAATGTATCTTTACAATGACAAAAACCCTTCACAAACAGACAAATGTATCTTTACACTGCCACAGTCTCTTACAGGAACACACATGTATTTTTACAGTGTCACAAATGTAATGTATTTTTGCAGCACACAGACATCTCTTTACAACAACAAATGTTAGTTTACAGTAGCAACAATCTCTCTTAAACAACAGCACAAATATATCTTCGAGATTGACATACATCAAACAGCAAATTTAGATAACACCTTTTGGACGATTTATTCTGCATTAATTTCATATTTAAACATAACAGCAACTTCTTTTCAGTGACAAAAAAGTAAATATCCAAGTTGGTCAATATAAAGAGAGTTCACGGATTTGATAACTTTTAGTAAGTAAATATTTACCATAGTCAACAAATATTGGGACTAACTAAGATTAATGAGTTATTCATAAAAAGATTTCTAAATTCAACAAAATGTATATGAAATTTCTTTAAAATAAGCAAAAACATTTAGAAGATAAAACATGAAATGGGACATTTCAACAAATATATATAATGATATGTAACAGACAAAACTTTGGGACTCAATATTGTAAGATCTATAAAAATAAAGCCACAATTGTGATACTAGAAGTAAATATTAACATGTGTAAGATAATTACAATTAAATTTCATCTTTATTTTATTGCACTGAATCAATAATAGTTTTTCAATACCAAGATATATACTTAATGTACATTCATTTCTAAATATTTGCATAGAAACAATACTAAACTGTGCTTAGACCAA
Organism: Pododesmus macrochisma; assembly: GCA_032359645.1. NCBI lineage: Eukaryota > Metazoa > Mollusca > Bivalvia > Pectinida > Anomiidae > Pododesmus > Pododesmus macrochisma. The sequence goes on from JAUMGZ010123990.1 coordinate 16,145, forward strand.
AACAATGATTACTTGATTCCAAGTCCCCAGCCCCTCTGTGCTTAGATCAAAACAATGATTACTTGGTTCCAAGTCCCCAGACCCTCTGTGCTTAGACCGAAACAATGATTACTTGGTTCCAAGTCCCCAGACCCTCTGTGCTTAGACCGAAACAATGATTACTTGGTTCCAAGCCCCCAACCCCTCAGTGCTTAGACCGAAACAATGATTACTTGGTTCCAAGTCCCCAGCCCCTCTGTGCTAAGACCAAAACAATGATTACTTGGTTCCATTACCAAGCCCCTCTGTGCTTAGACCAAAACAATGATTACTTGGTTCCAAGCCCCCAGCCCCTCAGTGCTTAGACCAAAACAATGATTACTTGGTTCCAAGTCTCCAACCCCTCTGTGCTTAGACCAAAACAATGATTACTTGGTTCCAAGCCTGCAGCCTCACTGTGGTTAGACCAAAACAATGATTACTTGGTTCCAAGTCCCAAGCCCCTCAGTGCTTAGACCAAAACAATGATTACTTGGTTCAAAGCCCCCAGCCCCTCTGTGCTTAGAACAAAACAATGATTACTTGGTTCCAAGTCTCCAACCCCTCTGTGCTTAGACCAAAACAATGATTACTTGGTTCCAAGTCTCCAACCCCTCTGTGCTTAGATCAAAACAATGATTACTTGGTTCCAAGTCTCTAACCCCTCTGTGCTTAGATCAAAACAATGATTACTTGGTTCCAAGTCTCCAACTCCTCTGTGCTTAGACCAAAACAATGATTACTTGGTTCAAAGTCCCAAGCCCCTCTGTGCTTAGATAAAAACAATGATTACTTGGTCCCCAACCCCTCGTTACACATATTATTGACACAATTCTGTTTCTGTTGTTTTTAAGGTAACTCCATTCCTCACATAAAATTAACAAGAAGTTGACCAAATAACAAATATTACAATTTAATAATTGTGCATGGTCTTAGTTAAAATTGATAACTATGGAGTTGCACAGAATTTCATAAAATTAATATATTTGGAAATAATTAAAATCATGCTTTACAATGATGTTAAAGAAAAATTATTTTATTATTCGCTGGCATGAGCCGGCGAATATATTTGTAATTGATTTGAGATATGCACATGGAGATGGGGAGCAGTTCGCATAAGAGGTT
>JAUMGZ010124101.1:0-17283 GCA_032359645.1 Pododesmus macrochisma
TCTAGTTTATCAGAAGAAGATTTTTGAAGTTTTGTCAAATTTCCCCCTTAGTGGCGCCCCCTGGGGGCCCAGCCCCTTCACTTGAATAAATCTGAATCCCTTTCCCCTAGGGATATTTCCTACCAAGTTTGAATAAAAATGGTCCAGATGTTCAGGAGAAGAAGTCGAAAATATGAAAAGTTAACGACGGACGGACGGACGACGGACAACGGACGGGATTTGTATGAGAAAAGTCCACGTTGGACCTTCGGTTCAGATGGACTAAAAATCATTCTGTGGTAAACACCTAAGTCATTAGGGAACAAAGCCATTGTCAACTATTTTGCCTATTTAATGTGCATATGGTCAGCTTCTTCTCTATGGAGGATATTAGCTGTTGATGTTGCTGTAAGGAGGATGTAAGTGGTAAGTTAAAGGCTTTTTCTTGATTGTACATAACAGCAAATACAACATTAAAGTACCCATTTTATTGGAGACCAGACCAACATATTGACTATCTTCATGGAGAGAACCGAGCATAATGGATTTAGAGATGGCCGTTTCTTGCAACAAGCAAATCTACACACTCCATTGTACCTATAATGTGGATGCATGTTAGTGAGACAACGTCAACTTGAAAAACAGAATAACAGATAAGCAGTTATTACGTTCGCTGAATTGAGACCAGTAACCATCCAGACAAATATGAGGAAAGTACCAACGTTATCTGGACAAGAAGCTGCCATATCGTAATATGAATACATGCGCCTAAATTCAGCCAACGAAAGGATCATCCATTCTTGAAAACTTGGATATTACGTTTTTACGTTATTACGTTATTACTAGATCCTTATAAATTGATGATCAACAAAGATATATGGTCCAGGTACATATTTTTATCATGTCGACAGGGAATGTTACCATTTGGCCAAGATCATTTCCTTGTGATTTACAACCAGTAACTGTTGAGGATCTATTCAAATTAGAGGACCATGGTACCGAAAATGTGTCAGGGAAAGTGGATATCCATTCCGAGGGCTTAACAGAGGACCCATTTATCCAAAGGAATGATTTGATGTCCAGTTTTACATCTTTGCTTTCTACTGATGACAACAATATCGGCATTACATCTCAAGTTATGCACCGGATAGAGTTGTCTATTACTACACCATTCAATCAACGTTTCCGGAAGGGTACCAACTTCAATGTTGGAGAAACTTCGCACTCATTTTCCATATCTATTGGCTGAAGGAGTGATCAGACGATCCTATTCGCCTTGTTCATCTAATGGTGTTCTGGTACGAAAGAAAGATGGGACTCTACGACTGTGTGTGGACTATCGTCAACTCTATTAGAATACTTTGAAGGATGCCTACGTCCTCCCATGAATTGACGAGATACTAGACAGTCTAGCCAGCAACATATTCTTTTCTGTTCTAGAGGAGTACAAGGAACGCACTGCATCACAGTAGGACCTCTTGGATTTTACAAATACGACAGGATGCCTATTGGCTAATAGTCCTGCCACATATCAGCGCTTTTTGAAAGATTGTTTGGTTGATCGTCATACCAGGATAGGTTACATATAGCTGGATGATGTAATCATTTCCCCAAGGAATGTGAAGAACACCTGGAGAATTTTCAACAAGTATTATAGTGACTGCAAGAATCCGGACTGAAGCCATCTACCAAAAAGGAAAATGTAACACAAAACAAACGGATTATGTCCATAGAAAGAAAACGTATATTCCATATAACCATTGATCAACATCTATAAATTCAACACAAGAACATCAAGGAATAGTTTAACTAAAACCTCATACATAACGATACACTATCAATTCTGTCTGCATTATGTGATAAAATGATAATATCTTAGAAATTAACCAGGTTTGAATTGCATGAATATGTGAAGAAAAAAGTAAGATCACTGGAAAAAACAGCATCTGAAAATATCAAATATCATAAGTAGACTAATGAACTTAGTAATATGCAAGATCGTCCAGAACATGAATCAATTTACTGACCTAAGACGGTCATTCAGAATAATACTGGAAGGCGTGATAAACCATTGTATGATGCATAAACCTGCTCATCTATCATCATATAAAATATCATACAAGAGGTCCATTGGGGCTTCATCTGGTTGGAATAGCACTATTGGTATTTGAAAAGAAGATATTTGATGAGAGGATTTAGAAACTAAATGGAAAATGTTTTGCATTCCAGTGGTGTCCCCTGGAGGCCAGGCCCACTAATTTGGACAACTCAGAATTTAGGAATGTTGCCTATTGAGTTTGGCTGAATTTGTTCAGATGTTACGGAAAAGTTGACAATGTGAAAAGTTCACCACAGCAGAAGAATTGATTTGGATCGGAAAAAAAAACTTTGGACAAGTCCAGATGGACTAAACACGCACAGCAAGGATGTGACTTGTTTGATAATAATAATAATGAGAAAACAACCAGGAAAAAGAATTTACACATTTTAATGTCATACATAAAACAATGTTCTTCATCAGAAATATCACATCACCCATTTCTGCCACATAAATCAATGCATAATTTTGAAAGTAAAAAAAGTTCACCAAACAAATAATGGAAAATATAACCGCCCTTTTTTCTAAATTGGTGGGTTCATAATGATGAGTATAATCTATCATGTGAAACGTTACTTGACCAATATTTGATTATGTTAATAGCTTATAACGATAAAGTATGGGTTTAATATATCATAAACAAATACAATTCATTAAATATTTTCTGTAATGTTAAGATGATTTGAAAAGTAAAATAAGGTGTAGATCAATGTCTATAAAATCATTACAGAAAATGTATAGTGATGAGTTATAATTACATTTGTTTTCCATATTAATATCTGAATATCAGATACTGATTATACTATTGTGTTGTTATAGAATTCCATATTTATGTTATTTTAAAAAATACCCTTAAAAGTTGTTACGAGGAATCCATGATAATTCGAGAGTAACAATCTTAAAACAAAACCTTTGTCAAAGTAAATCTTAATAAATTGATTCAAGAAAAAATATGACACCATTATATATATTAGGAGTTCTGAGGCTTACAAAACATTAATTATTGAGCTGTTCAAACATCAACAATACATATTCACAACTGTAACAATTAACTTTCACAATCAAAAACAAGATAACTTGAAAAATATAAAATAAATCTCCTATGTTCAATAGCAATCATCGAATTGAAAGATAAAACTGTTTTATACAAGAATGTATAAGAAAGCTTCTCATAGTTATAGCAACATTTGTCATTAAACCAGTTTAATTCTGTCAGGTGGCACATATAATCGCCTTGAAGCCAAATCATTATTAGATGTGTCCATCAATATCACCTTCATACAAAATAATATGGAGATGAATTGCAGCATATTTGCAGTGATGTAGCCATACTAGCGGAGGCAAACCCATGCAGCTGCATCAGTATGAATCTTGGTCGCAAAAACCAGAAACTTTATTGAAAATATTAAAGATAAAATGTTACCTCAATTTGATTTTTTCCAGATAAGTCCCTGATTTGCCATTTTTTAGACAGCCTAAACAGTTTGGCAAGTGTGATCTATATAACATGTAGAAGTAGCACTTTATTGTCTGTTTTAATTAAGAATGAACAAAGTAACTTAGTTCCATGGAAAAAACTAATTATTTTGGATTTTCCTTATAGAACAGTATACAATTAAGAATTTTAAAAGATTAAATTAGATTATTTTTTTACGCTTGTTTAAATATTAAACTGATAAATGTTAAAACACTTATACAATTGAAAATTGCAAACCAAATATAGGATAACTTATTAATATGGTTTACAATTGACCAAATTTGCAAAAGCTAGTTCTTAAGCACACTATTTAAGATAGAATCTTGTCACATTAACAAAATTCCCTTTTTCTCAGGTTGTCAGTCTACAAGTAAAACATTTAAAATGTGAATTTCAACTTTCTTAAAATAAGTAAGTCAAATTTACAACCATATTTCATAATTTTTTTTATAAAACTGTCCACTTAAACATTCAAGCATTTGAATTCTTTTGAATTTTGTAAACTACCATTATTATATTGAAGTAACTTTATTGATCATATTAAGGATAAAAGAGTATTTTTTCTGAATATGTAACATGTTAAGTATATTTTTTCAAGAAAATATTTTTTTAAATTATCAAAACATCTGATTTTACATGTTCCATTAGGTTAAATAGTTTCTACTGTTATTTCATTAAACACTGAATCAAAAAATTAACGCAACATCTATTTTCTATTTATCATAATTTACTATATTTGTCTTTGTCTGCTTATAGTGATGTCTGACTCAAAAATTAATCTGCAGACACATTGACACAGTCCATCTATTTGTCACATTATCCTGACACTGAATCAACCAATTCTTCTCCTATACTGAATGCTCATTGTTTAGCAAAGAACAAGGTGATTACAACATTTTAATTTCTTGGGTTGTATTCCATTCATATCCGAGAGAAATAACACAAAAAGTAAATTGCTGAAGGCAATATGACGAATATTCCCAAGGTATTGTTGAAGGTGAATTTGCAAACTGACTCCACTGTTATACACAATCATTTATCAAATGTCAGCCTATTTGGTTATAATATAAGGTGTAAAATCTAATAAGCAATAAAAATAAAACAATCAAATACAATTTATGAATTGTGCATTCTACAAACATTTTATGTTTATATTGTCTAGGATCATGTGGAAAAGTGATGCATGTTTTCTATGTATAAAGAATTCATTTACATAAGAAAAAAGATTATAAAAATAATTGTTTAAAAGGTTTATAGTGTGTGCAATATATCAGAAACCTCGCATCAAAAGCTACAGAATCACATTTGATATGACTTTTAATTAGCAAATATTAAGTATTGGAATTTGTACTTATATAAAAAGTGTAAATTTTGCCAATCTGTTTCTTAAATTCTTTGACTTTAATGAGTATTATTTTGTATCATTGTGTCATTCTAATCACTCATTTGACTCATATATAAAAGTTGAATGTTTCTGAACTGTAAACTTAGAGTTATGAAAAAACCATCAAGATAAGTTGACTGAATACACAAGATAGCACAAAATGTCTAATGCAAGTATTATATCCATAACAATATTTGAAAAAATCATTGTCTTAGAATACAACAATTTTAAAACACAACTTGAAATTGTCAAACTAACAACATTCTTTGTGTGAAAATGTGATTCTGTAACTTTCATAAGATGTGCAAGAATGGTATAAAGTTAGGTAATATATGCAATATATATGAACTAGGTACTGTACAACTCAAACACTTAATAACTTATAATCACACTAACCAACCTAACTTTATATTTCATAGTTAAATATCACTGCCAAGTATAATGTGGACTTTGTCCTGTACATCAATCAAATTGTCCTACTGCAGATATATAAGCTTACCATACATATACAAATTAAATTTTCAATTCTATGCATGTGAAAGCAGACACTCGGTTCATATAGATCACTGACAATTCTTGTAAGGCTCTATTAAGGAGTTTTCAAGCATGTTAAAGAATTTTTCAAGGAGTATATATATATCAGCCATTTTAAAACTTAGTCTATTTTAGAAGTAAAATTTCTGCTGTCAATATTTTACATTACATTCCTGTGTTCACACCAGTAAAACAATGGATGGTTAACTCAAAACAGATCAATAAAGACAAAATAGAAAAGTAAAGCATAAAAAGCACATTTTTGAACATATTAAGTTTGTTTAATAACTGACTGTAGTTTTATTCAATCACAATTAAAAATCTTCAAGGACATTTTAATGAAAATCAAGCATTTACCAAGACATTTACCAATCCCTAATATCATGACTCTTGAGGTATTTTCAAATAGAACACAGAAATTCGAGAAGTTTTCTAGGTTTGTATAATTAACCATGATACATATTTTTTTTTATCTAAACAACCTTAATAACTAATAGTGACACAATGGTAGGTTTGTTAATTGTAGATTTTAATGTGGTAAGGTATGGAAGACCTGTCCAGACATGCCAACTGACACTTGCCAGTTAAAAATATATCAAGTGGCAACTAGCATCTGGCAAATAGACAAGTGGAAATTGGCATGTTGTGACCAGTCTTCCATAGTAAGGTCACATGAAAAGCAAGGAAAAAATAAATTTGACCCCAACTTTAACAATTAACAAAACATTTTACCAGTGTATAGCTTGACTGATTCTGTGTGCAATGTACATTTAAATGTAAAACTGTTTCTGATAAATGGGAATTGAATCTAGGTTTCTTTTTATGTAACCATATGTCCCAGAGGAATACTAAATTTGTTAAAGACATAAATAAACATTCTTAATCTTGTTCATTTGAGATTAGGTCACATTCAGTAGAATTTCAGCTTTATTGTGTGCACTATCTTTGTGGAGGTAAATAGTATGCCATAACAAAACAACAAAACGTAACAGTATTCGAACATGAAACAAGTCATATGAAACATTAAATTGAAATGCTTGTATATGAAATTATAAAAAGAAAATGTCTCCACCTTTGATTAAACCTGAACATTGTATTACAAGTTTCATTTGCTTGAACATATTAAACAAGTCAACCTTTGCTTTACAAAACTTGACAGAATCTAAACTATTTTAATTGCAAGTGAGGTAAATACAAGGTACTTGAAATTAGTAATAAATCTTATTGATATAAATAGTAGTGTTGAATCAACGAAAGAACAGAACAAGAACATGTTTGTGTTGACATTACTTTTCAAATTTTCTTGTCATTCTATCAGTTGAAAAATTCTTCACTTCATTCAAGGAAAACTCTTGTGTGCACTTCATTCAAGGAAAACTCTGGTGTGCACTTCATTCAAGGAAAACTCTGGTGTGCACTTCATTCAAGGAAAACTGTGTTGTGCACTTCATTCAAGGAAATCATGTGTGTTGACATGTTATTCACACTGTACATTGTACAGAGCTCCAGATCAGAATTGAGCACAATGAGTATTGTACTATTCATATTCCAGATGCAATGCTGATTTAAACAAGAGTGCTGTATTGTAACTTGTAAACAACTACATTGTAAGCACAGCGTGACAATGACAGGTTAGGACGATTGTTTATTCGTACAAACAAAACGATGAGTATGCTTTTGAATTTGAGTTCATTTGTGTACTGTACTTTACCAATGCTTTCCTGTATGTGATGTTTTCAGTTCAAATGCGTGTTTTAATTATTCTAATGCATTATTACGCAAATCCACACCTTATCTGGAGCTCTGATTATACACGTGTCTTATTTAACTGTAGCAAACATTGAACATGTGTCTTACTACCTGGTAAGCTGTAGCACACATTGAACATGTGTCTTACTACCTGGTAAGCTGTAGCACACATTGAACATGTGTCTTACTAAGCTGTAGCACACATTGAACATGTGTCTTACTAAGCTGTAGCAAACATTGAACATGTGTCTTACTAAGCTGTAGCACACATTGAACATGTGTCTTACTAAGCTGTAGCACACATTGAACATGTCTTACTAAGCTGTAGCACACATTGAACATGTCTTACTAAGCTGTAGCACACATTGAACATGTGTCTTACTAAGCTGTAGCACACATTGAACATGTGTCTTACTAAGCTGTGGCACACATTGAACATGTGTCTTACTAAACTGTAGCACACATTGAACATGTGTCTTACTAAACTGTAGCACACATTGAACATGTGTCTTACTAAACTGTAGCACAAATTGAACATGTGTCTTACTAAACTGTAGCACACACATTTGTGTAACGATTTTAAATTTGTTAAAAAATTCTCAAACATTTTTTAAATTTAAAGGTGGGATCAGCATAATTAACCACATATCACAATGAATCGTTTCTTTATATGGCAAAAACAGAAAATATGTTTCCCTGCCAAAAAATAAAAACCTCAAAACTGTACACTTCATTCACAAAACCATAATACATTTGCCAAATACTGCAAGAGTATGCCATCTATGTGAAAAGTAGTTGTGGAACAGATTTTGAGAATGAACAGGTTTTGTAAAAACTATCTTAAACACCACAACTATTTATTTTTATAACTTAAAGGCATGTGTTCAAAATCACAGAAACACATTATTCTTGAATGAATAAATAGTAAACTGCTGCCATTTAACAAGTTTAAGGTAAAAATATTTAAATAAAAAATTGTTGACATATTGTATTTGATTAAGAAAATAAATACAATATAAAATTATAATAATTTATACATTGGCATTTTAAACTGTTCCACAACCAACTTACACCAAGAATAAAATCATTCTTCACAGATCATTTCAATTTTCATAATAAAGATAGGTTCCAGAATTAACCATATGGGAGGGGTGAGAGACACCTGAATTAATATATTAATGGTGGTGGGATTTAATTCAGATCTGCCTATCACTCCTCATATTAAATCAGTTTTACTATTTGATGAGTGCCTGAAAAAGTGCCTCCCACCTGGAGGGGTTAATTCTGGAATAACCCTAATGTAATGTATACAGAAATTATGTTTCAAACTTAGTTTCCATCAGAAGACTGAAATTTAGAGTGGGTATCAAGCCATAACAAGGGAGGACTACAAACTGTTTACCTATAAACTTTAACAGTCAATACAGTGAAAATAGATCAAGTGTTACAAGCACCCATTGAAGTAATGTAGGAGATAAAACATTTCTCAAGTATAACACAGGGCTTAACATATTAACAGTAACAATTTTATATAACTCAATAACATATGCATCCATTCTATAACAACTTCCACTCACAATTACATTGTCACAATCTTCATGTACACTGTATAAAAATAGCTCCATTTAATTTATGCTGACCAATAATATCTGTACAGGAGCAAACCCCCTAGCAGAATAGATAGTCCTATTGCAATTGGCTTCATGTATGATTTTCGTTTCCTATAATGTTCGTGATTTCTCAGTTTATCTTTCATTTTTTCCACTTGATCTCTTGTCTTTTTCGCTCTTTCTTCTCGATTACGTCGCCGTATTTCTCCACTAGTCCTGAAACAGAGAACAGGTTTTTGGATATTCAAACAATTTGAAATGAATTGCATCACATTATCTTGTTGATTAAGTTGCAAACCTTGTGCAATCTGCACAGCCTCAATGAAAATATGCCACACATTAAACTGGACTGAAAATTTAATATTAATACGCCTCTATCAAAATAACACGAGTTAATAAATTTTCAAAATAACGAACAAAGGCTTGTCGAGATTCTCTTAGAAAAATGAAACTAACTAAATTGTCCCTGATTCACAGGAGTAAAAAGACAAATGATGCCTAATTGTGATGTCATTTCTATTCCAGCTCCAGCCAATAGAAACAGTCTTATAGACATATACAGAACTAGATATATGTGTTTATCCGACTACACAGACAGCACAAGTTTTTTGCAAGCAAGAATTCTAATGCCATGATACCTTGAAGCGGTCAGGTGGTATATATTCTTGCGCATAAAAAACTTGTGCTTTCTGTGTAGTTGGATAAACACACATGAATCGTTCTGTATTTATTACATACCATCCACATTTGTTTTTATTCCTTTTCATCCCGCATTATCAACTTTTTACACAACTTCATGTGTATCAGTAGTTTTTACTGAACTCAGTTCATAGAAAAACACCATGAATTAATGAAACTGACGTATTCACAAGAAAATCAGTTTGAGTTTTTTTTTATATGTTTTTGAGGATAATAAACTATTTTTACAAAACTGCAATTCTCTTCCCTTAACTAGGTCATTTAAACACCAAGAAGAATAAAATCAAGTTGTGTCTGTTTAATTTTTGAAAATACAAACAACATTGGAAGAAACAATATTTTAGTTACTGTATACGTAGTTCATCATCAGATTTCAAAATGAACATGCCCAAGGAGTTCACAGGAGGTTTTCCAATAGAAGTCCATTTTTCGCACCCCAAAAATTATTTATTTATTTTATTACTATAGTAAGCTTGCACAGGTACCTATATCATACATATTGACATAACTACTATGTGAATGAATATATGATAGTAAAGAAGTAGAAATTGTGCCTTGTAATGTCATGGATAAGATAATACATACTTTATATTGTTCTCCTGAACTTGATTTTGAATTATATGTGTATTTTCTTCTTTTCTTATTTCAGGTTCAGGTTCAGATTTTTCATCATCACTTTCGTCACCACCATCTTCCTCATCCTCATCGTCATCATCGATAAGATCATCTGATTCTGATCCGTCAAAGAAATCTGTTATTTTGTCAAGCTCCTCAGAACTATCCATGTTTGTTGGAAGCCCTGTTCTAGGTGGTAAAGGAGGGGGAGGTGTCTGTGGAGGTCTACCGCCGCTGTGAGTAGGAGATAAACTTGTCGTCCGTGTTGGTGGAGGTGGTGGAAGATCTCGTGATTTTTCATCCGACTGAAAATATTTTTGAAAATCATGCAAAACATCAAAATAAGTAGACATTCTATATAGTTTAATAGTATGTATAAAAATCTGGCATATCTTAATTTCACACACAATAGTTAGATTAAATGTGAACAAAAACAAGAGGCCAATGGGGCCTTAACGTCCATCTGGTTAAAATCTGCCCAGTAGTTTCAGAGAAGTCTTTTAAAGACATACTGTCAAGTTTACCCCTTTTGGCCTGCCCTCCTGTCTCCTTGGGGTCAGATACTTCATTTGTACAATCTTGAATCCCCTTCTCCTAAGGATGCTTTCTAACAAACTTGGTTGAAATCTGCCAAATAGTCTCAGAGGAGATGTTGTTTGAAGGCAAACTGTCAAATTTACCCCTTTTGGCCCCGCCCACCTGTCCCTTGGAGGGTCAGAGATTTCATTTGTACAATCTTGAATCCCCTTCCCCTTAGGATGCTTCCTGTCTGATTTGGTTGAAATTTGCTGAACAATCTTGGAGGAGATGGTGTTTGAAGGCATACTGTAGAATTCACCCCTTTTGGCCCTACCCACCTATCCCCTGGGGGTAAGGGACTTCATTTGAACAATCTTAAATCCTCTAACCCTAAGGATGCTTCCAGCCAAATTTAGTTGATATCTGTCCATTAGTCTCAGAAAAGATGTCGTTTAAAGGCAAATTGTCAAATTTACCCCTTTAGGCCCTGCCCACCTGTCCCCTAGGGGGTCAGGTCCTTCATTTAAACAATCTTGAATCCTCTATCTCTAAGGATGTTTCCAGCCAAGTTTAGTTGATATCTGTCCAATAGTCTCAGAGGAGATGTCGTTTTAAGGCAAATTGTCAAATTTACCCCTTTAGGCCCCGCCCACCTATCCCCTGGGAAGTCAGTGACTTCATTTGTACAATCTTGAATTCTCTTCCCCTAAGTTTGCTTCCTGCTAAATTTGATTGAAGTCTGTCAAAAAGTTTCAGAGGAGATGGCGTTTAAAGGTAAAATGTCAAATTTACCCCTTTTGGCCATGCCCATCTGTCCCCTGGGGGGATCAGGTCCTTCATTTGTACAATCTTGAATCCCCTACCCCTAAGGATGCTTCCAGCCAAATTTAGTTGATATCTGTCCAATAGTCTCAGAGGAGATGTCGTTTGAAAGCATACTATCAAATTTACCCCTTTTGGCACCGCCCACCTGTCCCCTGGGGGTCAGGTCCTTCATTTGTACAATCTTTAATCACCTTTCCCTAAGGATGCTTCCTGCCAAATTTGTTTCAAATCTGCCCAGTAGTTTCAAAGGAGATGTCGTTTGAAGCAAAAGTTAACAACGGGCAGACGACGGACAGGAATGCATAAGAAAAGTCCACCTTTGACCCTTCGGTACAGATGGACTAAAAAGGAAATGAATGCTGTGACAGTAAAATGTAGATACAAGCTATTAACTTCCTAAGATTCAGTACCAGCACGGTAGCCCAGTGGTTAGGACGCTCCCTTCGTACTGGTAGACTGGTGTAAGAATCCAGGTTCACGTCAATGTTTCTGCAGTGTGATATTTCGGTGAGACAGCACTATAAAGTTGCCATAAGTGCGCACTGTCGCATGATATGACCTATACATGAGTTAAAGGGAAACTAAACCCCAAAAAACAAACAAATCTTTAGATTCAGCTAAGACCAAATAATATAGAAATATATTGTCAACAAAGGGAAAATGTACTGTGTATATAACACTTTGCAACATTTTTCTATGACAAAGCTTAACCCGTTGACCCCCTTAATTCACATTTAGACTCAAAAAAAAGAATTATACTGTCTTCTGTCAAGATCTAGGGGTGAATGAGTTGAGGTTCATTGTCTAAGATGATCAATAAATTACTGAATACACTGTGAATCAATTTGTTATTTCTTACTGGTGATTCCTGCAAATAACTGGTTAAAACATTCAATGTTGAGTTTTCGTTGGCAAGTATTCGATGTCCTCCTTCAATTATGGCAAGATAGGAAAAACGTAATTGTTCAGCTGTCTGTATAAGACCCATCCTGTATGTTCTCATACTTAACAAAATGGACCTCAAGTTTAAATCTTTCATATCACCATTTTTTTCGATCTGAAAGAAAAAACCAATTTTTTTTTAGAAATGACTGTAATTAATAGAATACATACATGCCATACGAAGAAAGAACTTTGCCTAAATAATTGCCATTCTAAGTCAAAATATAATCAAGATTCTAAATCATAACTCAAATAAAATGTGACGGAATTACGTTTTCAAATACACAGTACAATAAAACAACATTTTATTTACACTTGAAAATGAAAGAACAAGTATACTGTAGAATCAGAAATATTCGTTGGGCTAAAATTTTTGTTGTTTTGAAAATAAAGTGATTTCGTTGATATAAAATTTCGTTGAAAATACTTAAGGTGTTCTTTTTTGGAGGTATGTGAAAAATTTCAACATGGTTTTAATTTCGTCGATCTTTTACAACAACGAAATAAACGAAATTAAAACCCCAACAAAATTTTCTGATTCTACAGTATTCTTATTCCTTGCAAAAGATATCAAACTCGTTGAAAATACTTAAGGTGTTCTTTTTTTGAGGTATGTGAAAAATTTCTTCATGGTTTTAATTTCGTCGATCTTTTACAACAACGAAATAAACGAAACTAAAACCCCAACGAAATTTTCTGATTCTACAGTATTCTTATTCCTTGCAAAAGATATCAAACTCAAGTGATAATTCTGTGACAATTTTCTGTCCGTATCACTTTATACTTACAATAACAAGACAAGAATCAACCAGACAGAAGGTTCCAGATCGACCTATACCAGCACTACAATGGACAACAGCTGGACCTACATCGGCATCAAGAGCACCAGAGTCTCGCACTGCCATTAGGAAGGTCAGGAAAGCGTTGGGTGATGAGGGTACGCCAAAATCTGGCCAGTGTACATAGTTAAAATGTAAGACTTCTCTCGAGTCCCCCGTCTACAATAATGAATAATATGTAAAATTCTTTTTTCTTGTGGCACAATGCGTGTGGTACCATATGCTTCAGTAATAAAAATATTCATGAGCAAACTGCTAATTTTCTTTTGTACATATTAAAACTAATATTAAGAAGTACAGTTATATTGCCATAGTGACTGGCTGAATCTAAGCAACAATCTGTTTATAAGAACAGGGGCAATAACTCTGGCAAGTCCCACTTTTAGTATGCAACACTCCACCATGTCACGATACATATGTTTTCCAAATTAGGCAAACCTAATTTATGCTCTGGACAAGATGTCAGATGTTGCAGGGGGTATAATAAATTTTAAAACAACTGGATGTATCCAGAAAATAACTACTGTAATTACATTTCATACTTAAAGAGCACACTCAATCTGATTGAGACAAACACACACAAAATTTAAGTGATGAATCTGAACATGAATTGATATGAAGACCACTTTCCTAGCATGTACATGTAGATAAATAATCATTATACCTGAAGATCTTCCAGTTCTAGTTTACGGACAATGTAAAAATTAGATATTAATGATTCTTCCAGCAGTGTTACTTTTAGATCAACATCTTCAAACACTATATCATCCTCATCATTGTTTTCTTCACCCAATGGGAAATATTCGTGACATTTCAGCTGAAATAACAATATTCAGTAAATTAGGTAATCAGATATACAGTAGACATGTAACGATTCACTGCAGTGCAGTTGAATTGCGATCTTTTACTTTCAATCGGTTCTCAATTTTTTTCTCCAGAATTTCGTTACACCCACGATACGTTTTGAAAATTAGACTCCAATGACTGATGACTTAATAAAAGGCTTGTAATGATTGGTCGGTCTCAGTCACTAGAGCCAATCAGCGACAAAGATGCATCTTACTGCACAATATACTCAACATTCAAATATGGCGGAGAAAGAAGTATCTGTGGCAATCATCGTTCAGATCTAAAATACGATTTGGGTTTAGTTCAGTTAACGGAGTAGCGGATAAAACAAAAACAATATGCGCAATTTGTTTCGCTGAATAAACATACAAAACATATCAATCAGACTATAAGAAGTCTGATAAGAACACAAAATAACCTCAAACTAGTTCAACTAAAGATGGTAGGCCTGGACATTGAGCTAGTCATATGAGCCTGGCAAACTCATAAGGATTTTTGCAATGTGTATTTTAGCATATTATGAGTTTTCTGTTTTGAAATAAATCATTTTCTTCTTTGCTCTCTATATAAAGCAGTCCTTTTATCATTTAAACAATTTTCAAAAATGATGTCAACAACATAACATACAATAACACTACAATCCCAAATTTATTATATATAAAGCTGATAAATATGTGATATAGTAAAGAACTGAATATGTAATTGATCAAACATTTTGAGTAAAATATGTATCAAATCAAAAATATCGAATTGTACATCAGATATTGAGATAGGTATCGAAGGCCAAGTGTATCGTTAGATTCGTTACAGTCCTAATATATAGTTGCTGTAGTCTATTTGCTGGAACTTTTCTTATACTACAAATGTATATATGTAGTACATCAACTACATCATGACTGAGAGTAAGAATCAAGTGATATACCAAGTTAAAATATTTTAAATGTAAAGCAATAACCTTATTAATTTTATTAACCTTTTAAAATATTTTAAATGTAAAGCAATAACCTTATTGTGCTATGATTCTCAAAGAAGTATAGGAACAAAGTAAAAGGAAGGGAGACAATTACAAAACAGTTTGCAGAGTTATATATCTTGTAATAAACCTACATGTCCATTTTCTATGAATTTGTTGAGCATTACGACAGCTTTTGTGTTGTTTTCCCATACCATCTGCCAGAAATGACCTGATGTGTGGGGAAGTGGACCCTGAAAAAATAGAATAAACAGTATATTATAGGCCATTCACAGATTATAAGCATTTAAATGTTTTATTTCATACATGTCACATTATTGTACTGTATATGAAATGTCAATATGTGCGCGAGTCAGAGCGTAGTGGTTATAGTAGAATATAACAAATATATATAAATGTTACTGTGTCACGTATGTGTTGTAACCACAACAATATTTTATCACAAACTGCAAATTTGTTCAAATCAACTATCAAAAAATTATTCTTAAACTATGACAAAACTATCCTAAAAAATAATAAATTTAAAAACTATGCTACTAAATTCCATATGCTGAGGCTACTTAAAATTCTACTTGTTAAATGTGTCTGCAGTTAAAGCTATGAATATTTAAATATAAGTACTTTAACCTTTAAGCCATAATTCAATGCAAATAATGTCAAATCTACATATCAACTGTCAAGCACTTTGCACCAAATCAAAGTTTATTGCTGAAGATAAAATAAGAATATTATCCATTATGCCAGAGATTTGTCCCTTAAATAGTTTTAATCATACAATACCTGAGCCAGAATGTATCTTCTGTTTGCCTCTGGAACATGTACAAGGTTGGCATTAATATAATCTGTTTCTCCTCTACGTAACATGACACGACTATGATCATCTACAATGAAATAAACACTCAGTATATATATACAAATCATTAAATGTTATATGAACTACACAGTCATGCTAATATGTTTTACATCAAAGTTATAAATCAGCAACAGTAACAGTTTCACACAGTCATCTTTATCTGCCATGTGCTTTAAACCTTAACAATATGGAATTTTGAACGTGTCTAATATTTAAGAAACTATAAGCTGTCTTGATCTTATGTTCCTTTGTAACATGTAAGTCGGAATGTTTGAAATAATGAGATAGGATTAGTTCATGAATCCTTCATAAGGATTTCTAATGAATATGAATAAGCTTAGCTTGAGCCAGGTTCAGTGTACATATATTTTTAACACAAATTATGGATCTTTATTAATTATCCCAATGCAGAAGATAGTAGGCTGTAACACCATAGCACATGCTCTGCTTCTAGCCTGTAAATGGTAATAACCCTATTTCTGTAATATTTTTAACTGCTGCTGCTTTTTCTGTCACACATAATATGATCATGACCTAGAATTTGTTACAATTCTGAAAATGTTTACTAATTGAGACAAACCTTTTTTTAAACAGACAGTTTGCTTAACCTCTAACATTTTTTTTTTATAATATTTCCCATTTAATTCACATGGGACAGCCATCTAAGGAAAGATTTATACAAATTTAATAGCAATATAATTAAATTGTATACAAATACAGTACTCGTCTAGTGTCTGTGTACTTGAAGTTGAATTGATTAGCCAGTCAGCTGTATTAACTTACATGGGCTGACATCTCGATATCTGTTTTTGTTACGATTAATTGCTCTTTTGGCTTCCAAAGTGGAAAAGGAATCATCAATTGCTGCTTTTTCTGCTGCTTCATTTTTTACTTCCTGGAATTAAAAATGGAAATGCATGAAATATATATGAACATGCATAATCATGATAAAGATTCCATAAATTCTCTGGACTGGTTAGTGGTTGTATGTCATTTTACCTTATTTTGGATTTATGAACACATGAAAATACAAGAGGCCCATTGGGCCTTAACGTCATTCTGGTTGAAATAGGCCTATTAAAGTAAATATTTGGCATTTGAATACTTTTGACACAAGGTCTTGCCTTCAACAAACTTATTTCTCGAAGCTCTAAAATCAAATATATACCAAACCATTAAGCACAAGGCCTTCTAGTTTATTAAAGAAGATTTTTGAAACTTTGTCAAATGTTCCCCTTTTTGCCCCCTAAAGTGGCGCCCTCTGGGGCCCGAACCCCTTCATTTGAACAAATCTGAATTCCTTTCCCCAGGGATGACTTCTACCAAGTTTGGATGAAA
>JAUMGZ010124212.1:0-17282 GCA_032359645.1 Pododesmus macrochisma
GTAAATTCAACCTGGTCACATGCTCAACCATATCATTTTGCGAAACAACAGTAACAATTTAGTTGAGCATGGAATTGCGTTTGAGCATGAATTTGTGCTCACTCAAGCTTGAGTTTTTTTTATAGTCACGGGGCCTGGACTGTCTTGCAGGTATCCGTCAAAAACTTGTTTATTATCGTACAGTTTTCTTTGATCAATATATTCTAACTAATCTACAATAACGTTTGGTTGACCATTACAAATAAATATTCTATTTAGAACGTTGCGTTCCACACACAAATGCTGCTACATGTAAGGAAAATCGTTAAAGAAAAACCGGTTTGTCCTGTAGTACTTGTAAACATAAAACTCATTTGTAACTTACTTTTAACAGTATTTTTTCAACTTGCATGAATAGTTTGCAATATACAAAAATATTTGTATCTTGTTACTATATTTCATTCGATGACATTCACGGATCACTTCAGTCCGTAATGAAGACAACCGAGAACACATGAAGATGTGTGGGTTTACCACTTCAATCCGTAATGAAGACAACCGAGAACACATAAAGATGTGTGGGTTTACGCTATACATAAACTTTTTGTTAGTTATCTATAATATCTTCATATAAATGTTCTAAGAATACATTTAAAAAAAACAATACGGATCGAAATTATAAGTTTTAAGATCCGGATTGTAAAATAATGATGAATTTGCAAATTCTACCCACGCTTAAGTACAGACATCACTTGGGTTGATTTTATAATGCTTCTACATGTAATAACTTCTGTTCACAAAGAGCAGAAATAGTCAATACTTTTACATCTAAAATGTGTTGACAATTGACAAAAGTGTAAAGTTAGGAATTATGTAGCATTGGAACGGGCGACCAACCTTAAGAAAACACATATTTGGTAACCATACTTAGCTTAGTCAATAAACTTGATGTTTAGTTGTAAGTCAGGTTGCAAGATTTCTTTCTTTACTTAAGTAAACGTAGCTATGATCCTCTTATAGTGAGACGCACTACATGCCTAGTATCGGGTCCATTTACCGCCTCTTACTGCCAATATTAACATAGACTTTGTCATTGCACACCTTATAACAATACAACTGGGAATCAGTGAAGGTCTCCAGTTGAAAGCTTCATATATCGAGAAGGCTGGGTCCTGATATTTGTTCTTCTGCTTGTTAGTTGGACTTCGCGTTGCTTATTATTTCTGAGCCCACACTGATGCTATAGCGATTACTTTAGCCAGCTTTTTTTGTCCCCCTGACATAGTACTGAGTGGGTTGTTGCTCTACCGCGGTTCCAGTTTGGTTTGTTTTTGTTTTCAATTTTATCAAATATATATACATGGCAGTTCAAGTTGGCTTAGTTTTTGCCGTTGTACCGCTGCGAACACACTGGTTGCTCATCAATGCCACTTTTCATATACTTTACTATATGTGGTATCTACGAATCTACCATGTGGTATACCACTGCTGCTTGGCTACGTCCAAGTTTTCGTGTTTCCAATTGCCTTTTGTGAAAATGTTTTTCTTGTTTAGATTTTTATGCACATTTGATGTGATGAGATGATTGACAACGCTATGAAGTGAATTCATTAATTTTCAAATGTATATCCATCCTTAAGACTTCTCGTCTCATGTGGGAAGTGGGAAGGCTGAGGCCTCATTAACCGGTTTAACCACACCGTCTGGTTTTGCACTAGGTGGCCGTCCAAAGTTGGTCCGCGTGGATAACTAGTCTTGAACATTATTGTGACGTCAATCTATTTCCTTTTATTCTGGTGCTGAATAGTTTGATGCGACTTTTGCTGGTGTGTCAATGTCCTTTGTGCTATTGATTCTATTTATCCTGCTTTTTTTATATTATATTTTCCCAACAATTTAAAAGACATTCTGGGGTGTGGCACAACAAACTTATATTTGTCAAATATAAACATCTGGCAGTGACAATACTCCATGTAATGTATTCGTTGTTTATTCAGTTGAAGGAGTAAGTTTTGCTCATAAGATGTGTTGGCCATTACATATAAAAATCACCACGATGAAGTTTATTAATTTCATATTAAAAACAATATTATGTTATAACATAGCCATCTGATCACAGTAGAACAGTTGATTTTACTAAGACTACTTTCCAAGTCGGTGGGTTTGTTATTGATAGTATTACAAGTAAACATATTAATTTGTTTTCAGATCGTTTACATTTCTCATATATTTATATTAATACCTGAGTATGAATCAAAAATATATTAAACCAAAATTGAACATTTACGTACTTTTATATAAAGCTAGTAGCGAAACCAGGTATCCGCGAAGGGTAAACGTTTCGTGATATATAAATGTCGTCCACCTTCAAGTATCCGTGCAAATCCAACACATTGTAGCTATAGCATTCAAAATTAAGATAAGCAAATTGTCATCTGAATCAGAGGTACTGAAGGTCGAGAAAAAGAATCAAACTACAATAAACTCAAATGCAATCATGTCATTCAAACGAGGCCAGCAGCCCCACACAACGACTTATAACTTAGGATAGTCATTGAATAATGTACATATAGTTTAAACAGTTAAACCTGTGACAGGGTGTCGACTGCAATCGGGGAACGACGAAAAAGGAAACATTGTAACTGACAAATGTCAATTATGACTCTGGCTAAATGAAAATTAACTTGTTAAATTCATTTTTTCTAAGACAGTTTTCCAATATAATAAATAAAAATATACATAATCAAACATTTACAGCTTTAGTAAGTCAACATGCACACACCATTACAGCACTGTAAAGCTAAAAAAAAAGCTAAATTATATTTAGCTGAAACATTTTTTTTTTCTAAATAGCAAGTTACGAAATTTTAGAAAATATTGAAATGCCAATCTTTTCTGGGATCATTTACATTTACGTTTGTTTTTGATGTATTTTTCAAGTTCTTGTTGGGTTGACATTTTCATGTTTCCATTGTTTTTCAATGTTATTTGTTTTGATGGTCCTATTTTATTTCTTCTAGATATATATCAGATGTTTTTCTCTACACGTATGCAAGGGGAGTAAATTATACTATCATCCCTGGTTGTGTAAGAGATAATCTGTACCCGAGAACTGCGTTTGTTGTCCTTCATGAGGTTTCCCAAGTTCAATGCTTAATTGGTTAAGAGAAGTATATCTCACTCAGAAGTTGGAAATGTTTCTGTCGCCTTTTTGGACGAAGCGTCTTAACTGGGTAAGCAAAAATGGTATAATAATGTTATTACTTATATTTTGACAATCATAGTATCAAACCTACAGGAAAAGTGTAAAGCGAGACAACTCTTAGGTTTTTTTTTAAAATCTCAATGGAAAAAATGTCTGCAAAGCTATTTTAGAATTCAGATGTAAATAGCAGACATGTTTATTTTCTTAGCTTTTTCATGTTCACCAGAATAGCTAAATACTAAGTCTATTTTTGTGTGTGATAAATGTTTTCATTTAAGACAAATTTTGATATTAAGACATGAGTATTTATAATATTAATATAAAAATATTTATATTTAACATGTGGTCAAATGGGCTTTAATACGCTTACCTAAAGCTCTAAACATTCTGTTCTAGTTTTTCCAATTGATGTACCTTTTGCCCATATCCGATTATTTTAACATGCTAGAGTATTGATTTAATAAAGAATTGTGTTGGAGTTCTATATGTATGCATTAACCTCTAGGCCTATTACATTATTACAAGATATGACTATTGTTGCCAAATATCTTTTATTCCCCGCGTGACACCACCCTAAAGAGGTGGGATGGGGATGGAGGGTTGGCAAATATTTTTGATAAATCGTTATTCCCTTCCCCTTAAATATGTTTCTTAGAAGTTATTGTATTGTACATGTATTGCATTGCATTGCATTGTATTGTATTGTATTGTATTGTTTTGCATTGCATTGTATTGTATTGTGTGTGTTGTATTGTATTGTTTTGCATTGCATTGCATTGTATTGTATTGTGTGTGTTGTATTGTATTGTTTTGCATTGCATTGCATTGTATTGTATTGAATTGTTTTGCATTGCATTGTATTGTATTGTGTGTGTTGTATTGTATTGTTTTGCATTGTATTGTATTGTATTGTATTGTATTGTATTGTATTGTATTGTATTGTTTTGCATTGTTTTGCATTGTATACTATTGTATTGTATACTATTGTATTGTATTGTATTGTACATGTATTGTATTGTATTGTATTGTATTGTATTGTATTGTATTGTATTGTTTTGCATTGCATTGCATTGTATGTATTGTATTGTATTGTGTTATATTATATTCTAGAAATGCGAACGAATAAATTCATTCTAGCATTTTTCAAAATGACTGAGATGCAAAAAGTTAAAACATTTGCAATAATCCTTTCGATGTAATACATACAGATTTTATGTCTTTAAATTTCCCCTATTTGATTCCCAGGTGGCTACTATGCAACTCATATCTTTTTACGTACTGAGATGGACTTACTGTGAAGAACGTTCAGGATTTTCAGACAAATATTATGTGCAATCTGATAAACAAGAAAAGATTTAGAAAAAAAATCTACAAAGGATTGAGTCATACATGCGAAACACAAATATCCTCAAAGGTACTAACTGTAATGTACGGTGGCTCAATGCGGCCATTTGTTTTTTTTCCTTTCATCTAACGTGAAATTTAAAAAAAAAAAAACCCGTAAAATTCAAGTTATTATCATGATAGTCTGCTTTGAATGATCGCGAGGAACAACTTAATTACCTTTCGCCAACCAATCAAAATCGCACACGTGAAAATTCAACCAATCACAACATCTCAGTAAATCTCCGTAAAGAAGAATAAAAACCATCATGGCCGCCGATTGGAGATCTCTCTGGCTACAAACAAAACATGCACTGATTATTGCTAGCAAACTCATAATAAAGTTAAACCACCAATCAACGAGTCTTAAGGATGTATAAGTGTGAGGGTTTGACAGGAAGTAGGATACATGATCTGCTTTAAAACACATTATGTAATACTTAGACAAGTAAACTGTGTTGATTTACTAATAACATCATAAGAGTAATCTATTGCAACAAAAAAAATAAATAAAAAAAACATAGGCCACATTCAATTATAGCAGATGGACTACATTTTGTTGCGGAGAACATTGACGTTGTGATGCAGTTTTGACGTTCATAAAATGAGACGTTTTGCGTTGCTAGGGTAATTCAAAGTTTAATAACTTTTGAACAAATGGTTGGATCTGAATGAAATTGTGTAAGAATAATCCTCAAATTAAATAGATTATAATTTCCTGTGGAATGGATTCATTTATGCTTTTAAGGTTGTAGAGGGCATAAAGGAGAAGTGTGCCTTACAGGAATATTTGTTAAAAAAATTGTGAAAAAAGTAGTTCGGCAACCCATAAATTTCATTGTTAATTTTATTCGTTTTTAAAGTCTCTGTTTTGGTGACAATTTTGGAAAAAAGTTAGATTTTGAAACAATTTCTACAAGTCGATATATAAGAAAATCATTAAAAAATCGCATATTTTGTTGGAATTCTATTTGCATTAATAGTCTCAAAAATAGAAAAAATAAAAAAATTCTAACTTGATCTGAAACTTATATTTTAGTGATATTGATTTTAAATTAAAAAAAACTTCCTTTCTGGTATGCACAATAAGAGATGTGAACACATAATTGGTTCTTTGTAAAGAAATTTGGGATAAATCCAAGTTCAGCTACTTTCAAATGCGCTACTTTCGAATGGCTCTAGAAGAAAAAGAAGCGCGGCAACATATACTTTTTTATGTAAATTTCTTTCCAGGACCTCGTTTTTCCAAAAATCATCGATATTAAAAAAAAGTTTGATTTTATAAAATATTCGGTGCGCACGCTAATACATCCTTAAGTAAGAACTTGGGAAGTACTATTACACAAAGAAAGAATATGATTGAAAAACATAAAAAAACGACTCATCAACTTCAATGTCAAACAGAAACCAGACGAGCTGAACCGTCTGTGAAAAGTCATAAGCAAACTTAGCTTATGATCACAAACAACATATTTGCATACACCGATTATAGCGGGCGTTACACATTATACAAACATCCACTACACTTTACAAGTGGCTTATACATTACAATTAACTAAAAACAATATCAAACTGTTTTTTCGTCTCGATTTGATGCTTGCATAAAACATGTTTGTTTACATAACATCGTGTACACAACACGACCGTAGTCTTCACTACGTTTGTCATCATCATGCCTGTAATTCCAGCAAGGTTATCTATTAAAGGAGGTATTTGACGTAAGGAACGTTTGTAAATCATATATAATGTAATTCAAACATAAAGTATGGGGGCAGTTTAAAAGTCGTCGCTTTCAGTGGTTTAATTCTGTACGATCATATGAACGGTACATTTATCTACACACAACAGCGACAAATCTTACGGTCGTGAACTGACATAAAAACCACGAAATCCCATCTGTTTGTCACGATAAAATCAATATAAGATCATATTAAGGAATATTCTGACATAAATGTTACGGCTCACTAATAGATATAGTATACACAAAGAATTATATATAACAGGCCTGAATATCCAACTCTGTGTGAGACGACTTCGTCCATGATTCCAGACCTAGATATAATAAGCTACGAATCAATTTGTTTCGTAATGTATGTAAAACCTAGGGTTTAACATCAATTTGTTATCCCATAGACTGGAATATAATGTTCTCCCATATCATGCTATGTAATATAGAGTTTGCCTATGAAAGAAAGCAATGTAAGAAAAATCTATCTTACATACCCACGTGATGTGGGAAATAACCAATCAATTGCGTCCCTTCTTAATTGAGACGTAGAAAATGCAGCGTAAACATAGCGTAATAGTTACAATTGGCATTGTTTTCTTTTCATTGACACTACTTGTGCCATTGTTATGCATATGATATAAATAATAATGAAATCTGTGAACTGTGTGACGTCATAATTGAATGCACTTCTTTGTTCATCCGTTCGAACATCCCATTTAACGACCGTTTGAAATTAAAAAATATAAAAATTGTTCAAGCAAATATCTATTTTTATAATTCGTGAAAATGTGACTAAATTTGTAAATATAAGAAATGGCATTTTTGTTGGTCATTATTCATGCGTTATGAACAACAATAGACGATCGCAAATTCAACATGAACGGCTTTGTCGTTATTCATGCGACCATCCATTTAGTTTGGTTACCTCCCCTGATATGCTGCACAGGAACCCGTTTACCATCCATTGTTGTTCATAACGAATTTGCGACCGTCCATTGTTGTTCATAACGAATTTTCGACCGTCCATTGTTGTTCATAACGAATGAATAAAGCAAAACAGAATGTCATTCTTAAATGAAAGAGTCTTATAATCCTCATCAAGTTTATAACAGTATTATAAATGTCCGAGTATTTATCGTCGTAGTGTTTGAAGTGCATCGAAGACCTAGACTTTAAGCTGTGGTTTTTGGAATAAGGTATATAACTTAGAGTTGTGTTGTTCCTGGATTATGTAACTAGAAAAATCAAGGTTGAAGGTTTTAAGTCTATCTGGGTCTAAGGTCCAAGGTGGACTTTTCTCATACAAATTCCGTCCGTCGTCTGTCGTCCGTCCGTCGTCCGTTGTTAACTTTTGCTTTTAACGACATCTCCTCTGAAACTACTTGGCAGATTTCAACCAAAGGAAGCATCCTTAGGGGAAGTGGATTCAAGATTGTACAAATGAAGGACCTGACCACCAAGGGGACAGTTGGCGGGACC
This sequence comes from Pododesmus macrochisma, assembly GCA_032359645.1. NCBI lineage: Eukaryota > Metazoa > Mollusca > Bivalvia > Pectinida > Anomiidae > Pododesmus > Pododesmus macrochisma. Next base: position 7,776 of record JAUMGZ010124212.1, read on the forward strand.
AAAAGGGGTAAATTTGACAGTTTGCCTTTAATCGACATCTCTGAGACTATTTGGCAGATTTCAACAAAATTTGGCAGGAAGCATCCTTAGAGGAAAGGGATTCAAGATTGTACAAATGAAGGACCTGACCACCCAGGGGACAGGTGGGCGGGGCAAAAAGGGGTCAATTTGTCAGTTTGCGTTTAAACGACATCTCCTCTGAGACTATTGGACAGATAACAACCAAATTTGGCTGGAAGCATCCTTAGGGAAGGGGATTCAAGATTGTACATATAAAGTCTCTGAACCCCCTCCCCCCAGGGGAAAAGTGGGCGGGGCCAAAAGGGGTTTATTTGACAGTATGTCTTTAAATGACTTCTCCTCCGAAACTACTGGGCAAATTTCAACCAGATGGACGTTTAGGCCCCATGGGCCTCTTGTTGTTTATACTTTTTATTTCATAATCAATATAGTTACAATATCAAAAAAACAACAAAAAAATACATAACATTCAATCACAAAAACATTTACTTTTTAAGTCAGATACAGGAGTATCAGAACAAACAAGCAAAAAACATTTGACATTATATTACATAGTTTTCCAAACTAGGTTACATTACAAATACAATACCTGACATTCTTATACAAACTAGCATGAATTAGTAAAAAACGGTTAATGAATTTGAGATAATCTTCAAACTGAGATAAGAATTTTAAAATTTATTTATTCATATTAAAGCTGAACTTAAATTCAGTATTAGCTGTTTTTTCCCGTGTTATCAAAATAACATAATTCATGTAAAAGATTGTAAGCAGCCAACTCAACCCCAACCAATCCATCGGAAAACGCATTCCGTACAGTTCGAGAAACTTATGCTAAGTTCGCATACACATGACCATAAAATGGTCATAATAAATGTCTGGCTCATTCTCCACTGCAACACGTGGTGAATCACTGAATCAGCATCTGCAACTAAAGCTATCCATCGTTACAGCTGATTGGAGCATGGGTCTTACCGGCGCACCATCTTAATTTTTGTTTTTATAATTCAGACTTCAAGAGAATTCTAAGTTGGAAAGTTCGAAGAATTGGGTGGTTTACGTGAAAAAAGATCACAGACAGGGATCAGTCGGGTCTAACGTTGGGTTAATTTATTCTAGATCATATTGCTGCATCAGATAATCAAAAGAAAACCAAAATTACAACACAGGAAGAGAAGCGACAATATGAATAGTACATGAAAGGTCAAAACTCATGTAACAAAATGTAAACATCAAATATTTGTGAACTTATCCATTTTTGACAGTGGTGGCCCCGTGTCCTACGAGCCTGCTGTAAAATACATTTTCATTGGTTGATACATTTATAAACATAAAACTTTAACGGAGCACATGACTACTTTACATGTTGCAAAATTACTCTAACTTGGATAATGGTGGTGACACACGATTGACGCGAAGGGCACGACTTGTATAATGGTGGTGACACAAGATTGACGCGTAGGGCACGACTTGGATAATGGTGGTGACACACGATTGACGCGTAGGGCACGACTTGGATAATGGTGGTGACGACTTTACTACACTAACTCCAAAGAAAAATACTTCTATCAAATATATGTTGATAATAAAAATATTTGCATGTTAATTCATTCAAAGAGAGTAAACAACTTAAAATTTTGGTTTATTTATGTATAAAATTCTCGGATAACGTTCGGGCGTATGCAGAATACCCATGACGTTTTGGTTTATGCATACTTCATCAAATTTTACTATAACAACTTTGATATCAGCTGGTACAAAATGCAAATGTCCCTGTACATTGGACTAAAATGTTAGCCCCACAAGGAAGAGCAGGGTGATACGTACCTGTCCTCTGCAATTCAATCTTCCTGCCATGGAGTAACATAAGCTTCATTATGTCACAGCTATTCGGGCTCTGATACTCTCTATAGAGGTAAGATGTCAAGCGTGTAATAATAAACCTTGTTCAATTTTCGAGAAATAACGTAACATATATGTCAAATTTCAGTCTAATCGTATTCATTACTAAACTTTTCCTGTTGCTTTGATTTCCCTTCCCTGTCGCCGCTTCTCTTTTTGTCGTATCGGTTGTTATTTGTTGTTATTCTTTTGTCTTTTAATGTCGATATCGGTAAATATTCTGAAAATGACGTTAAGCCCCAATAAAACAAGCAAGCAAACAAACAAACAAATGTTAAATTCTGGAACTTTTCCCCCTTCGAACATGTTCCGTTCTAGTACATGGAGTTATTTCATTCCATAGTCGCAATATGCCATTCTCAGTGTAAGAATATACATGTAGACATGGCGATTAGCCATAGTGTAACAATTTTGCTTCCGGTAAATATGTTAACATTTATTAACTGGAATTAGAATTAAGCGTCTAGATAAGTTGGCAATAACACAGCCCATATGAGGTTAAAAAATCAAAACAAATTGAAAAGTTACTTTAATCACCCAACTTTTTCGAAATCTCTAAGCTATGTGTACTATTAAGTCTTGCTTTACTGAACGAGAGATAAAATGTGTGTACATCGTATTTATGCTTTAAAATGACTGTTCACATTTGACATTGAACGTATCGGGAAAGATATAGTTTGATCTTTAATACACAAATTACTCAATATATTTTGTTGTTTTATTTATCTTTTGCGTCCTCCATGCAGTCCATGTAGTCTTTCGACATTACGGCATATAAAGGAAGTTTTGGTGGGGACAAAGAAAAAGAGAGAAGATAAACTTAAAATTGAAGTTTGACGTGAATTAGGTGGAAGATAAGTGGGTCGTGAAGACCTACTTGTGTATTTCAAACAAGGTTGTGCCGCCTGCGGACGTACATTTTTTCTTGAGTCATGTCGGGTTTTGGAAGTGCAAGTTTGTTCCTGAAAATTGCTCTCGTGGTAACTGGTGTCGGATTCTTATTTCAACTCATAGGATTCGCTAGCCCTTACTGGCAAAATATATCTCTATTTAAGTGGCATTCCGGTTTGTGGAAGAGTTGTTCTGGCGCGTCCTGTGGTAACATCGTAGATAACTCTTACAATCCAAGTAAGTTATTTTCAATATCAATCTGTTTCACTTTATATATATCCATCGTGCTCTCCTTCCTATATTATTGCATTTTAAATACATGAACTGTTTCACCGATATGTCTTTCAGTATTTGGTCGTTTTGAATTTTCATTTTTATCGAAATTATTATCGACATACTTAGACTTTGTTTAAATGTTCATATTAATCAAATAGTTTTAATTTGTTTCGTGATATACATTGTACTACACATATGTTCCGATTATTTACATATACAGGTACAAGTGTGCGTTCATTACAACCGTTTTAATGTGGTTAATGACCCTGCCCGTATGTAACCAAGTTTGGTTTTTGGATATCCCTGGACATGCTAGTGCCCTTTCATTGTATAAGATGAATGAGAGAGTTTTTACGTTTGTGAAGGATAACTCTGCTTTCTGTACCAGGAATATCAAATAAAGTGAATATATAATAATAATAAAAGTCTTTTATTCAATGTTATTGCACTTGTTTAGAACATATAGAATGAATACAAACATTAGATTTTAGTTGTTCTATAAGTACATGTACGACTGTAATACAGTTTTGTTTGTTGTTGTAATGCTAATATATAGCACAATAACGAATAACATATAATTTTCGAAGACTTGTTTATAATGTTAAACAGATATTATTCTGAATAATAAAAATTCAGTCTGACATAATTTTTTTAGCAAAAACCAACATATAAAGTTGTGCTCTATTTCGACCAGAATGTCACACAAGACTTTATAATATTCGTGTCCACAAAGCGAAACCCGCTTGTTACATGTAATACGGACATTTGTACGTTTATAACATGGCGATAACATTAAACTTCCCGAGAAAGGTATATTTCCTCCGTTGACCGGTACGACGATAACGTGAGATAAGAGCTGACAACACCAAGCCCTGAACAAATAAACCGTTATTTAGTACTTTGTAAATTAGCGTTTGGTATTTTACTCTTGACACATTTCATATTTCACGATTCATGGAATGCATGTTTCGATAAATATGTGGTATCTGGGCGCCAAGTTAAATTAAAAAATGAAATCGAGGCCTAGCAGTTTTCATTTTGATAAAAAGAACAAAATGCAGTTAAAATGACCCTCGATGTTAACGATTAAAATAACATTTTATAACCTCATGTGATATTTATATTCTCTTTATCTTTAAAGATCATTTTTAGCTTAGATCGTTTTTGAGAAAACTTGTTTGTTTTTTATTGAGGTTTAACGTCCCTTTAACTCTATCAAGGTCATTTCAAGAAGGTAGCTTATTGTAACAGTGCGCACTTATGGCGACTTTATAGAACTTTATCAATTTCTTGCTCAATTTCTCAAATTTTAATCGCTTCATACATAAAAAAGTTATCAACACATCGAAACACCCTTTCTTTTTATAGTTTATACTTTTAACTTTTAATATAAACAAAATAAATTCCGATCTTTCCAGTGCCGTCCTCAGATTTTTCGTAGCGTGAACCGTTAAAGATGTCATATTTCGCCGCCATTTTCTTACTTATTAAAAACAATGCAAAACCACAGATAATATGGGAGAAAAATAATCTTTCATACACGTTTGTTGAAGATAGGGATACTCCACCCTCGGGAGTTACACCAATTTGTAACCCCCTCGGGTGGAATATCCCTATCTTCCACTTACGTATATGAAAGATTCTTTTAGTCTTCTTAGATTTTGACACGACCGGGATTTGATTCAACACTTAGAATTCTAGCACCAGTCTACCAGCACGAAGTCCTAACCACTGAACCACTACGAGCTGTAAATTTTTTGATAAAACGTTATCTAAACTATTTTTTTAAACTCGGAATTGGTCATTTTATACAAGCACCCTATTAACAAATAGTAAGCAATACAGTTGTTGACAAATATCACACTCCGCCATCTTCAAATTCTTAGTGACGCCATTTCCTGCACATTTTATAGCCTATCTAACCAGAATCATGCTAACTTCCGACTAAAAGCAAGCTTATTGTGTACTATCATAGTGATTTTGTGTAAGTTATATAAAGGACCTGTTTTCCGTCAGGTCAGCTGCAACGTTTCGGTCTTGTTATTGTCAAATGTTATATATAAAATGCTTATACAGTGTGTTTTAATCCATTGGTGTACATTTGTAATATTTGAGACTTGGATCAAGGTGTTGTTAGGTAAGTTTTTGGTCACATAATCTTTCAACAGTGTCAATAGAGTTATCTCCCGCACTGTCAGATTCTACCTTAAAACGTGTATATATGTACAACTGGATTAACATTGCTTTGGTCTTCAAAATGAACTTTAAGCAGCAAATACACAAAACAAAGTTATTTGAACTAGACTGTTTTGAACATTATTTACAGGTTGGTTCGAGGCTACCCAAGCGTTTGCCACACTTGGATTTATTGCGGGACTTGCAGCTCTAGTACTTATAATTTTGTATGTATTTGTTGAGAAATGCAGCCAAAAAATTGTCCTTATCATCACGATTATCGCTAATTTTGCAGCATGTGAGTATACCAGAAAGTTATTTATGTGCCTACACGTTCTTTTCACGGCAGACACTTTATAAACGCTGCATGATGCATGTTATCAGCATCAGACGATGCACCATAGATTTTGTATCACCAAGAATACTCTTTATCAAAACTCTCAATTCTTACATTTAACTTAATTTTTTTTTTACATATTTGTTGAAGGTGCACAGATTAATAAGTGGATATGTTCTTAAGCATATGTCGATATCTTTTCAATAATGTCACTATGATATTATTAAGTCGTTATTCAGCATCTCGTTTGATGAAACTATGTCACTATACACAAGTAATACATAAGTAATTCGTTCAAGAGAGACGACTGATTTTAAGAATATCCTTAAAGTTGATACGGGGATCCGGTGAGGGAAGCGGAAGTTAGGGATGCGGGAACCACCACCTAACTCAAATAATAGATCCGACTTTACCCATACAGCTTTGACCAATCCGATTTCCTGATAAGTTTGGTTGTTTCTGACTTATAGGTCAAGATCGTTCTCAAGCATATTCCTTTTCCGAAGATTTTGGTTAACGCAGAATGTTGTTAACTTTATTAGTCTCCGATATAGCCTTCAATGTCACTTAGAGGGTACGGTCAATGTCGTTCTTAAGCATCGTTCTTATCCGAAGAGATTGGTGAAATAACGAAGGAGGTATCTCTAATATTGCTGTTTTAGACTCACAACAGGATGAGAAATAACATTATGAAGTTCAACTAACTATATTCAACGCTGTACTAAAAATGGTCCCCTTGGATTGATCTCATTTTAGTCACCAGGGCCAGGAAGATACTGTTAGCTAGCCTTAAATTGTTTAAGTTACATTTTGTTTTTAGAAACTCGACTTTATATCGTGTATTTGCTCGGATGTGACTTTAACTAAGGAGACATGATATCCCCTTGTCCTGTTAGCCAATGCGGTTATAAAACAAACTACAATTGTTTGTTATTAATTTTTTTTTGTACAAACAACAACTCTAATCAGTTAACATATTTTTGTTCTCAATAGTTGGCTGCATATTTTTGGCGATAGTGATCTACGGAGCAAAGACGCAAGATTATCTATCCTGGGCGTATGCATTCTCCATCATCGGAATGATATTACATGGTGTAAGTGGAGGTCTTCTTGTTGGTGACATGTTACAGAAATAGATCAACAGTACTTTGTACAACCTGAATGATCACACATATATAACGCAGTGGTAATACTGGAGACTTGTATGTGAACTATGTTATCTTGCGATCATCACAAGGACGAGAGCAGCGTACACTTAACTGTGCACTTTTAGTTTTTCTCTCTCTCAATACAATGCAAACAAATAAATACATCATTCAGCGTATCATAACAACCTTACTGCTATATGTCACATTACTAATGCTTTGTTACGTGGACTTAATGTCAATGTAATATGCTTGACGCACAATGAAAACGCAACAAATTGTTTCTACCAGAACATTGCATTAATCGTTTCCCCGTTCATACATAATATGAATGTACTAACATTTACCAGGTGCAATACATGTAGATAACTTTCAATTTAACCTTTGACCTTGACTTAACAAAAGTAACAAATATAGATATTAATATAAAAAATATAAAACGAGCAAACAAGTCTATACAGTATATATACTTAACATACTTTGTTGTAATGTGCCTAAGAAAGTCACTAACCGCGTTTAATAGTAAGCAACTTTTGCGTTAACGTTGACTCCCATTAAAAGTTATTTTGCATTCTACACAGCTACAAAGTACTTGACCAGTATTCACTAATGATGGACAAAATATCTTCATTGAATGCGCACAGATGTATTTAATTAAGGCTCGACCTTCAGGGAGTATCACTAGGCCATTCTGGCAAAAAAAGTCACAAAACATTTTAGGAAATCTGAAGGAGTAATGTTTACTTACAGTGTACTCTTGGCAAGAGAAAGGATCAAGCTTTTTAAGGCCTTGGCATAAGGGGCCATCCATAATTATCATCCTTTTTTAAAAGTCTGCAAACAGCACTTCTCAACCCCCCCCCCCCTGCAAAAGTGTACATAATCCTTTATTATCCTGCGGTTTGTGCTATTTATGTACACATATTTCACTTGTTTTTTTAGTAATGCATATTGGGTACTTTTATAATATAAAACTAATTATAAATCTTTCAATACAAATGTTAGTTGTTGTGCCATTTCTCAAATAATGTTAACACCGTTATAATCAAATGGCGAACAAGATTTAGAACTCTATAAGAAACAAAAAGGAGCCATATTCCAGATTTTGAAATGTTGTGATTTCCAGAACTTTAAGCGTGCGAAATAAATGATGACAAAAAAGACTTTGGAAAAAGGATGATAAGTATGGATTGCCCCTAATAATAGATTATGTTTATTGGGTCAAATTACAACAAAGCAAATATTTGATTTGTTATTGCCAACTTTGTCTTTATTGACCCTATATGTATATGTTGACTTGATACCTAATTAACCTTGACCATGTTGTATCCAATAACTTATAATTTCATCAGTTCTTCAGTCATTTAAGAGATTGTATCACCACCATACCACCTTTGATAATTTGTAGCATGTACGAGTTATTGCTCTTTGGTAACTCGCGAGTAATGTTTGATTATTTGTTTGCCAATTTATCCTTCGAAATTAGCATTGTTAATGCAACTTCTTGTACAAAAATCTTCGACAAAAGAGATGATTTTGAATTTCAAATTGTAAATAAATTACCCATTTCTGGATAGAGATATTCCATGACTTCCATTATACGGTACTTATATTTCACATTTAATTCGCCATTCACGAGTGTTATCTAATGCCATCGACATTCTCGTTATGGGACCTTAACACCAATTATGCTTCTTTAATCGGGTTGACGATTTCATAAACTTAGTAAAACATTTTGCAAGTTTTTTGAAAACATCCAGAGATTTGTTTAAATATATGATCGACTCAGTATTTCCCAGTATGTATCCAGAGGCATTTCACTACCGTCATTTTAAAAAGATATTGTTTACAAACTAATGGGATTAAAACAACCCGGACGTATCTTCTATCGCTACAAAAATGTCAACAACAAAACATCCTAAAACGTGACAATGATCATCTTATAGTGAGACACACTACATCACATGTCTCGTATTTAGTCCTTTTACCGACTCTTACTGGCATAGACTTTGTTATTACACACATTCTAACACTACAACTTGGACCCAACGAAGGGCTCCATTTGAAAGCCCCATGCGTATCAAGAAGGCTAGGTATTAACTTCCACAATTCTTGTTGTTGGCTTGACTTGGCATTGTCTATTTTTCTGAGCTCACACTAACGTGATAGTATAACTTACGTCATCTCTTTTTTTTTTAACTATCCCCTGTTATATCTTCATCGATCCCGTTTTACTCGTTTTTTACCTTGCAGTTTAAGTTGGCTTTTTGTTGCCCCTGTACCTCTTTGAGCGCAATGAGTCTTCAGTAGTGCTCGTCTATGTATGGACGACTCAACCATAATTTTGCCACTGTTGTTGGCTTTGTTATGTTTGAATTCGTCCAAGTTTCGTGTTTCCATTTGCCAATTTGTAAATATGTACAAGCGTTTGACTCGTTTAGAATTTTACTTACCGGATGATATGTTCAGCTGACTCTTAAAAAATATGACAGTGCCATGAAGTGCATTTTTTAATCTATATCTATACTTCGGTTTTCTTGTCGCATGCGGAAAGTAGGAAAGTTGAGGTCTCATTTACCGGTTACATCACACCGCCCAGTTTTGTGCTGGGTGACCGCCCTCAATCGGTCCGCATGCATAGCTAGTCTTGGAGATGGTTTTTTCAAAGCTCCTTCGCGGGCGAAGCTTTGTCTGTTTTCGCTAATTAGCGGAAACTGTGAAAACGAAAGCTGATGAAGCATTCTGGGAATCTCACTTCGT